>BSXT01000962.1:0-25818 GCA_030267785.1 Phytophthora fragariaefolia | reverse complement strand
CTAGACACGATAGACACGATATAGACGGAGGACGATTGGCACGACATGTATGGTAGACACGATAGAGACGATAGACACTATAGACACGGTAGCCACATAGCCATGGTAGCCACATAGCCATGGTAGCCACATAGCCATGGTAGCCACATACCCACGGTAGCTACGATAGATATAATTTGACACGAAGGGCAGGGTAGACACGATAACCACGATCCACTCGATAGTCATGTTAAACACGATCACCATGAAGACACGATAGACACCGTAACCTCAAGCGACGATAGACGGTAGACACGATAGACGGAAGACAAGATAGGCGATAGATACGGCAGGCTCGATAGAAACGAAAGACACGATACACAGCGGACACGATCCACAGCGGACACGATACACCGCGGACACGATAGACACGACAACCCATAGACTCGAGTGACATGGTAAACACGATAGACACGACATACACGATTGACATGGCAGACACGATCGGCATGATATACACGGTAGGCATGATAGACGCGATTAACACGATAGACATGGTAGATGGGCAAGGCACGATAGACGTGATAGACAACGTGAACGTCACCGTATATACGCGGACGTAATATAATACTACTACTAAACCCCAAAACAGCCCACCGGAGCGAAGCGGAGGTGGGCTACACAGTAGTGGAGCGAGCTGGCACAGCGAGCGGAACGGGTTGGGAGCCAACCTACACCACAGCAAACTTCGCCCGCCGAAGCGAAGCGGAGGCGGGTCAGCCCAGTAGTGGAGCGAGCTGGAACAGCGAGCGCAACGGGTTGGGACCCAACCTATACTAACCGCCGCGAAGCGGCGGTGCCCGGCTAGTCCTACACTACTAATTGGAGTAAGGCTGTCCGTAACGCATTCGTGTGACGCTACTCCGGACTTTTGATTGGCCGAAAATATTGTTGGCTGCCGAGCGAAGCGAAGGCGGCCCTGATAGGTCAGAACAACTCTTGGCTGCCGAGCGAACTCTGGATTAAATTTGTGGCCCACATATAATTATGTCGTGAACATGAAAACGCACTTAACAAGAAACATGATAAACCTTGCCATGCCGGCGTAAGGGCTGCTCTAGCCGTCGAGGTAGCTGAACATGGACACAAACAGGGCTTCAAATGTCGTACATAGAAGTGTGACTTACATTATTGTGGTCCACACAAAACGATGCCGCGGGCAGCGAAGACGGTACCTGATTGACTCTTGCGCCTCCGCCTGACAGTGGTTTCCATTGGCTGAAATATGATCATGTGCACTACATAATAGTAATGTGGACAACATAACCGCAATGGGGACTATACAATCGTATTTAACAGAGGCCTTTCAACCCACATTTCTTATTTTTGTGCGCTGTTGCACGAGATGGGCGGTGTACGCTGCCGATCGTAGTACACATATGACTAAAATGGATACAGACTGTACAATCATGACCTAGACATAGACGTGTACGCGAAATGGGCCTGCACATCATTGTATTTAACTCATACCGTATCGCTCACCTGGAATCGGCCGGGAGTCATCTACTAAGCAGCCGATAGGATGATATTAGAGTAGGGTGGCCCACACGAAATAACACTTCGTGATATGGCGCTTGATTTGTTATAACTAGAGATGGTCGAGACTCGCCACGACGGCATAGTATGTCATATAGATGACCCGTGTAGACTACGATTCCAACATGATTGACGAGCGAATAGAGCCGCTATCAATGCGAAAGGTAGGCGATAGTAAACAGTGGCGCACGCAATTGAGATTGCCATGCACGGACCAGGACTGCCTACCGCACAGTATACCACAGGCAAGGCGGGGTCGCCGCTCGACATTGGATAACAACACGATAGGTAAGCAGATAGGAGTACATATACAATTAAATAATATTTCATATTACGTACGTGCGGCTTCTGGGAGCGTACAAATCGACTATGGACGCGAGCTCATAGTATGACATGTTGCGTCTTAGGCGAGGAAACGCGACCATGATCGAATAATACGTCACGCCAATAACCGTGTATACAACGCGACGGATTAGTATTGAATAGCTTCGCGACAGCACGGCGGGGTCAATCATATCGGGGGTTACTGCGATGTAGGCGCGAGCGATTGAACCGACGATAGTAACGCGAGTGTACGAGGTCTAATAGATAGAGACGATAGTGGAGACATTGGCCGACATGATGATGCTAAGCTTAGACACGGTGTAATACATATGTTTGAATCGGCTGACATAACGACAGCGACACCAGTATGTGATTGCTAACAGTTAGACGGGTGTTATTAGATAATCGACGGCGGTCGCGTGGAATGTTACGATGACGGAAACATACGATGATAAATAATATTAGACGGGTGAGGCGCGGGACGTGCCCGCTCGGTTGTGATATTCATAGCATTCGTACGATTACACCGCGGTACGAGGATACCTTTTGGTGCGAATGTTAGCGACACGAACTGGAGCGCATACGCTGAACACGATATGCGTGATGACATACAATGTCCGCTACCCGATATTAATCGATAGATAGAATACTTAATAGCGGTTGCTAGCGTAGCACACTGGGTACTTCCGATATGTGACGCATAGCCGGAACAATGACATGGAATGAAAAGATGGAAAAATACATCAGTGTGCTCGCGTAACATGAAAGTCATGGATATCTGCAAGGTGTACAAGTAGTATCTAGCATAACGACAATTATGACGATCGATAGGTTTACATGAAGGCGTATACAATCTGACGTAGTGATACAAAAATCTATGTAAACCAACTTCACTTTTAGTATGAATAAGAAAACATAAATATTGTTCTAACTATTCATAACAAAACACAAAAGCCCACCGGAGCGAAGCGGAGGTGGGCCTGCCCTGTAGTGGAGCGAGCTGGCACAGCGAGCGGAACGGTTTGGTGCCCACCATAAACCCACCGCCGCGTAGCGGCGGCGCTCGGCTAGTAAAGTCAATCCCAACATAGTCAATGACAATGATTTAAACCTCCAAAAAGGTAGCCAAATATCTGAATTAATTAATTTCAGAATATTTTGTAAATAACTAAGATATAAAGTCGATCCTGATACAAGGTCAAATATTAATAATTATAAAGTCATATCTACGGAGAATAATATAGCCAAGCATATGTAGGCAACATGTTTGCATACGAACTCGAAGGATTAAAGAGATTAAATATCCAACCTATCAAATGGGGTAGTAGCTACCGTGTTAAGGTGCGTGGTAGAACGGGCAAGATGGTTTATGTTAGCAACGTTTCGCGTCCAATCAACCAGAGATTGGTAGCGAAGCAGTACAATGTTTCGATTGAAACCCTTGAGAAACACTTGTCGCCCGACTACAAGGCTGATCCTAAGTACCGTTTTTACAATGGTAATCACATGGAATCACATCTGTACGAGGGTGTTGATTCTTTTGATTTCTACAGCAAGCTCGAGAACGTTCTTTCGACTCAAACGAGTGCGTTTAAGATAAATATCGCTCTCGGGTACGAACTTGTAAGCAAGACCGATCCTGACGACACTCGCTACTTCTACCCAAATCTCGCTGATACTCATGTATTCAATAATCCTATCGCTATCAATAGCAAGGCTAATATTCAAAAGAAGGTGATTTCGGAAATTCGTTCTATGGAGTTGGCTGACAAACTGAACCATCCCAGCTCTGGGTATAAGCTAAAGGTGACCACCGCATTCAAGATTTTCATCTACCATCGCGACCATGCTCTCGGGGATAGCGAAGCTGTCATCCCTAAGATTTTTCGCGAAAACAAACATGTGATCAACTTCCCCAAGACCAACAACAAGTGCGGCTTTCACTGTATCGCCTGGCATACATTCCAGAGCCCTAAGAGGGATCCTCGAAGAATTCAGGCTCAGGTGAAGGAGGCATTCAAGCGCTACTGTTCTTTCAAGGGGGTTAAATACTCGTTGAGCCTGTTAAGGGTTTTCAAGCCCATTGACCTACTACAGCTCGATGAGGTTGAAGACTGCTTCCAACTTGGTATTAACGTATATAAGATGGATGTAGTTTCTGGGAATGTAGAATGTATTCGTAGATCGGACAAGGATGGATATTTTATCGTTCGAGAATCTTGCTCTTTACATCAAGAACCTCGATATGCTTCAGGCTACGTATCAATGTCCTAAGGGTGAAATGGTTTTCGTAAGCGCTGAAACGGTTAAAAACCACAAAAAGAATCAGTGCGAGCTCGTCAATATCGAAAGCTTCCCAGCTGAGCCAACTATTTACAAACCAGCTCAAAACACGATCCGATCACTGCTTACGAAGTATTCTTTCAAAGATGCTGACCAGTACATCGATCACTTCATCGTGTATGACTTTGAGGCCATTCTTAAGCCTACGGCGACTCAACACGGGGAGAATACTGTCTTCACGAACGAGCACATCCCGTTGTCTGTATCAGTAGCTGATAGTCTAACCGAGGAGGTGCGTTGCTTTGTGAATGATGAACCGAAGATGCTACTTGTGGATATGTTCAAATACATCGGTGATGTATCGGTAAAGGTCCAGCAGTTCAATGTCAATAAGTACCGGTCGCTTCTACAGAAAATCATCAACGCTCACGGTCTGACCGGTATGGAAATTCCAGGAGTGAATCTTGGTAAGAAGTACAACATGACTGACGTGATAAATTGGATTAAAGAAGGTAAGTCTGGTAGCTTCTTTGATTTCCATAGTAGTCTTGGCTTTGGAAAGCAAAGGTCTGATTACGGGAAACTGAAACAGCAGCTGGACCAGGGACCAGTATTTGGTTTCAATTCTGGTCGGTACGATATTAACTTGATTAAGAAGGATTTGTTTGCCGTTATCGGTACCGACAACATCAAATCTGGCATCAAGAACCCCAGCTACATGTGCATTGCTACATTGAACATGAGAATGCTTGATATTAGCAACTATGTACCTGCTGGTACCAGCTACGATAAATATCTCACAACATACCTCGGTGGCTGCAAATGTGATGACAAAATTAGATGTGTCGGTGGTCTTGGTAAGGGTCTTTTCCCTTACGAGTACATCACCTCCTTCAATGTACTAAACCAGACCACTTTACCACCTAAGTCAGCTTTTGACAGCAAGCTTCGTGGAACAAGCATCACCGATGATAACCACGAACGGGTGAAGTTCGTGTGGAGTACTATGAGATGAAGTCCACCAAGGATCTACTGATCTGGTACAACAATCTCGATGCAGTCCCATTCATCAAGGCTATCAATACTCAACGAGAACTCTTTAAGAGCTTCAATCTGGATATGTTTGCTGATGGCGTGTCGCTACCTGGTCTTTCGGAGAAGGTCATGTATCACCTGCTTCAATAATCTCCAATATTCGGATAAGAAACCTGCATCAGCATTCCAATTTCCAACTAACCGTTTGGGTGGATACAAGAGTCAGGATACTAAGGCAAAGCGACAATTTGGTATGACACTTCTGCATTTGAATACGTTGCTTCAAAACCAAAAATATCTATGTGGTCTATGCTACTGCCAGCTTACCGCTGACATTGTTTTAGCAGATCGTATCAACAATAAGCTGGGACACATCGATGGCAACATCTTGATCAGCTGTGTGAAGTGCAACACAGCTCGTAAGGATATGTCGCTTGGTGGATTTCGATATATGAAGTTGCTTGAGTTCAACTCGAACAGACTGGTATATTCTATTGATCAAGAGGAGAAAGATATCTACGCTAAGATGAAGGCCAACATCGCTGGAGGTCCGTCTATTATCTTCAACCGCTACGCTAAGCGCAATGAAACGACTATTCGTGGTGGTAAGGTGTGTAAGAAAATTATCGGATATGACGCGAACGCTCTATACCTGTGGGCAATTGGTAATGAGATGCCGTGCGGTCGATCGACAACCATTGATGCATATCCGGGTATCGTTGATGACATTATCGACGACAAAATCTTGGGTTTCCTCGAATACCCCGCCACACCTAAAAGACTACTTCAGTGAGATGACCCCCATTTTTAAGAATATTCGAATCGATTGTGCTGACGAGAGTGTGATTGGCAAGCATATGTTCGATTACAACGAGTCGCGCAAGCAAAGCCGAGCAAAGCCAGCTCGTAAGCTGATCGGTAGCTACTTTGGCGAAAACATTCTTATTTACACACCATTGCTTAAGTGATATCTTTCTCACGGTATGGAGATCACTAAGACTTACTGCTTTATCAAAGCCAGCTCTCACAAGGCTTTTGCTCCCTTTATGGAGGCTGTATCCAATGCCCGGCGCGAGGGCGATGTTGATAAGTCTAAGGCTAGGATTGCTGAGATGATGAAGCTGGTAAGCAACAATGCTTTTGGTCGATCTGGAATGGACATGAGCAAACACAACGAGGTTAAGTATGAGTCGAACGACAAAGCTATTAAAACCAAGATCGAAAATTTTACGTTCCATGGTCTCGAGGAGCTTAATGACGCCTGTGAGATCACCAAGAAGAAACGACGACTCAATAACAAAAACCTCACCCATTTGTCTATTGCACTCTATCAGCTCGCCAAGCTACGAATGCTTCAGTTCTACTACGACTGTATGGATTTCTACTTTAGCCGCTCTGACTTTCAGTACCAGGAGATGGACACTGATTCGGCTTATATCGCATTCAGCCGTGGGAATCCTTTCCAGGATTGTATCAAGCCTGATCTACGCGCTCACTTCAAGGAGCATAAATACAATTGGTTTCAGCGCGACTACATTACTAAGGTGGCAAAGTTTGATCGTCGTACCCCTAGCTTATTCAAGGACGAATGGTCAGGTGATGCTATGGTCTCACTACCGAGTAAAAACTACATTTGCTACCTACCAGACGCTGAGTACAAGGTTTCAGCTAAGGGGGTGCAGCAAGGGCGTGGTCACAATGAAAATGAACTTAACCCCGACGGATTCGAGACTGTTGTGAGGGACCGTATCACACTTCAAAGAACAAACAAAGGTTTTTTTACTTTCGAAAGAAACCAAGTCTATCATAACTTATACGCAAAACAAAACGGCCCTTAATTACTACTACGACAAGCGTGGAGTGTTCGAGGAAGGTATCACGACTGAGCCACTTGATATCTAAGCAACTACTGACTGGGGTATTTTTTATATAGGATCATGTCTGGACTACGGAAGGATCTACTATCAAAACTCTACTATGACCCAAAAACCGGTTATATCGGGGCTCAAGCTCTGTATCAGAAGGCAAAGGAGATAGATCCTCAAATAACTCTCAAAATCGTGAAGGCTGATATTCAACGATTTCAGGAGCAGAAGAAGCGATTCGATGGATTCAAAATTGCTTCACATAACCCCAACTCATGGCAAATGGATCTTGCGTTTTGGGAGAAACGACCAATTTTGACAGCTATCAATATTAACTCAAGGTTGGGCTACGCAAAGCTCTTGTCAAACAAGCATGCGCCAACCGTTTTAGCAGCACTTAAAGCGTTTGTTCGCCTCCACAAAGTTGATATCCTGGCAAGTGATAATGGTAGCGAGTTCATGAACTCACAGGCTCAAGGATTCTTCAAATCCAAGAAAATTGAGCACTACAACAACGAACTCGGTGATCATGGTACTATGGGAAAAATTGAGCGTTTCAACCGGACGCTAAAGCAGAGACTAACTAAAATGTCTCCCAAGCGGATTCCGCAAAAGCTGATCGCCGATATAATCGAAAACTACAACAGCACGTTTCATCGTTCGATTGGAATGACTCCGAATCAGGCCTACGGTAAAGTAATGGATGCTGATCTCACACATAACCAAGTGGAGGCCGATAGAATGGAGAAGGAGTTTGAGGTTGGGTGAAACGTACTTTATCGTCTTAAGAAGCAAGCAGTTGATAAAGAAGCCGCGCGATGGAGCAAAGCTGTCTATACAATCGTCGGAATCGATGGATACCGAGTTCAAATTCGTTCCAAGAATGGTCATACCCTCTACAAGGCGCCAAACGAGCTCAAAATTGTTAAAACAGAGACAACCGATGCTACTATTAGCCGAGGCGACATTCTTGAGGCTGAGAAAATCTTGGATCACAAGAAGATGCGTTCTGGGAAGTTCAAATATCCCATAAGGTGGCTTGGGAATGAGCCTGACTCCTGGGAGCAACAAGACAATCTGCGCTTGATCAACAAAAACAGAAGATCATCGCTTGAAAAAAAGTATTGGGCGCGAACAAAAAGAGCCATAATTAGCTTTATAATAATTAAATGGAGATATCCTCCGTAAGCTTTTGACCCATATATTATTGTTTATATTTTTATGATAATTTGAATTATCTGACTTTATGTATAGAGCCTGATCTCGAAATAATGTGCCCAAATTGTACCGAAAAGGAACGTGAGCTTCTAAAGCTTCGACGCAAGCTCTGGATCATTCAAGAAGTGAGCCGAATCAAGAACGAGTTGCTTAATCTCGATACAGCAGCTAATTTCCGTAAAACGGTAGTCAATCGAAAATATAGACACGAATTGGAAGCAATATTTGGTGTCCCTTTCCATTGAATCAAGGATCGATATCTCAATCACCTCAATGAGCGAACTCGGATTTGTCATACATATCAACCATTCCGACATGATTCAGTTATGCCAAGCTACTGGTAGAAACGTAATTAAGAGACTAATTTTTTTTACGATTCTCAACATATAGTATCAGAATGTTTCCAAATTTCTCATCTCTCGCTCAAAGAGAGCAAAAGCGACAGGAGCTGCTCGAGCGAGCTGAGCGCCGTGTCCGGCAAGCAAAAGCTAAGCGCCTGATGTTTGAAGGAGCCTCGTGGGCTTCTGATATTTCCAACAGGATTACTACCCTCCCAAAGAAAACAACAGCAACAACTCAGACAGATTCATTCGAGTCTGCTGAGACCTTAAAAAAACTTTGATATATGAAAACTCTCAAATAAACCCTAAGTTATCAACAGCAGGAACCAATACTGACCCATTGGAAGTGAATGTTAAACCTATGATGGTTGATACTGGACTTAGCGTTAAGCCAGACACGAGTGATGCAACAGCTACTGCTAAGCCTAGCGTGAGTGATGCTGGGATCAGTGTTAAACCTACAATCGCTAATATTGGAATTGACAATAGCGTGAGGATGAAAGATGTCGAGTCCTCTACGAATACAGCAATTAGAGAAGATCAGGTCGCATCAAGGAATTGGATTAAAGCATTCCTTAAATCCAACCCTAATTGGGCGTCAATTGGGATCAACCCTGTAAAGAGAGATGGTAGTGATGACGAAAAGCGAGTCATTCGCGAAATTGGTTCTATCCGCTCGGTTAAAACTGGTCGAAAGTATCAAAAATATGACTCGTTTGATTGGGTTGCTACTGAATAAAAAATCGGAGATATTTTCTATAACGGTGAGAGCAATTCAATCGATGAAGTTGGTGCAATGCGCAGTCAAGACAAACCACTACGATCTGATAGAAAGAGGAAAGGGGAAGATGACATTGAGGACCTTGATATGGACGATGATGAAGCTAAGTACAAACTGACATGGTTTATCATTCAGAATAAAAACTTACTGTTAGCTAACAAACTAGAAAGACAAATAACCCCTGTTCTAAAGAACGGTAAAGAGTATCGCGGTGGATAGCTATGGATCGACGACAAATTTAGAATTGACGTGTTTGGTGTAGATTCAAACAAGCATCACCCAGCTGTTCAAAAGGATGTTGATTGGATTGCTACGCCCGAACGGTTCTTGTCCATTACCAAGGAGAAAGGACTAAGTTTAGTGTCGAATATTGGAATGGCTAATGAGAAAAAAGTAAAACCATATGAATTAGCTGAAAATATCATCGATGAACGACCTGGTGTAAATACGGTAGAGAGGAATACATGGATAAAAATCTTCCAATTCCCGAAATTGAAGCTAAAACCATTCTCACTGAGTATTATCAGAAGCTTGCGGAAAATCAAGTGAAGATAGCCGTAAGATTGCGCCCAATTGTAGAGTCTAAGAAAGGCAAGAAAGTTCATCCAAGCTACTATCTAGAGGTACGATCTCTTACAAAACCATTAAATTTTAGAAATGGATAGCACAAGCAAGTTAAGGGAGACGCGATGTCTCATTTAATGAAAACTATTCGATGGATGGATGTTTTTGAATCTCTACTAACTGACCTTGAGGATTATGTGAAATATGTTGAAGAGTCAGAAGATCGTAATTTGGAAAAAAACCTCGATGATAACCTAAGATTACTTCGAGAAGCGATCTTTACCAACGTTTCTGATGTCAAAACACCTTTAGGCTACGACGATTCGGGTTATGACGAGCTTCAAAAGCTCCATAACGAAGCAGAAGCAGCATTTCAAAGCTATGGTAAAGCTTATAGTCAGTTGGAGAAGAATCGTAGTGATTTCAATAAATCTAACTCAGAAGCGGATAAGCAGGCGATACGAGCATCGCGATCCGCTGCTAAAGCTACCCAGGCAGCCTACTCGATTAAGGTTCGTGCTTATAACGATAAACTCCGGGAACGCGACGAGGTTGATCAAATGGGTTCTAATGATACTCCTTTATCAGCATCTGTAAAAGCGAAGATTGAGCGCGCTAATACCCGCGCTAATTTCAAAACATTTACCGCAAGGTAGTGGTCTTAAGAGGAAGCTAAAGGGTCGTGGTTTGAAGGGAGCTGGTGTAGCACCTCTGGAAGGTGTCGGTCGACGCGGGCGTAGATATAACCTCAATGAGATCCAAGGATTAGCAACCCCATCCGCATATACCTACAAGCAGCTCGGTAGTAAATATATCCGTATTCCCGACCTCGATGCTAAGACCGTCGTGATTGTGCAGCCAAATCGACGTAAATGTGGCCCCAAATGTAAAATTAGCGATTGCCTTCAATCTTTGATTAAATGCTCGTTTATAAGCAGCATATTGATGAAGCCGCTTACGATAAGCTGAGCATCGATGATAAGAAACTATTTAAGGAAATCCTAGCTATTCCTCATCTCCAATACAATTTCCACGATAAGCTCACGGATCCGTTAGAGACACGCCGAGCTGAGTATGACCCTGAAAGGGGAGATGGAATTAGGCAATGACAATCCGAGTACCATCAAACAACTTACGTCTCTCATGGTTGATATGTACAGCAATCGATTGATCGATGATAAAGAGTTTAAGCAAATTATCACTCGTCTCTTATAATATTTTTGGTAATATAGACAATGTTCTTCTTCAATCCGCGTATTATTTCCAGTTCTAGTGGTAGCTACGGTGACAACGCCGATCTCAACGTTGCTGAGCTGAAAGCTATCATGAAGAACTTAATCATCCATGATCGCCCCCAGAAGACTCAGGCAGCTGTTTGGGCTACTGATCTCGACAAGTCCATCAAGAAGGTATATGCTTCAACACAGACTGAAGGAGGCCGCGTATGGGCTTAGCAACCAAAGAAAAAAAAGAACAGTACAGTTAAAACGTTTAGTTATAGACTGATACCGCTTCTCACGAGTTTGTTGCGATACCAGCGGTATATACTAATTTTTTTGTCGCTGATAGAAACCTCAAGTATGGCAGACTCTCCTTCGTGGGTTTTGGTGGGAAGGAACACAGAATCGCCAAGAACAATAATTTTGTCAGCTTGTAGCATGGTCGATCCCACAATATTATTCGGTTCATCGGTTGTGAGGTTTGTTCGTAAATCTTTACTCGGTCCGCAGCCCATGGTTATACTATGTCAGAGATAAGTGATTTCAACTCATCAATTTACCTCTGTTGTTTGAGGACAAGTTTGTGAAGCAAACAAACCATTATTGAGTAATCAACGCTATACTGAATTCCTTCTGTATCAACCTTTGGATCTTCGACATGCATATACTCGTTTGGGACAAAATTAATGCAATGTGGCAATCCAACGCGAATCAAATCTTGTGCCTTGTAGCCAATTTGAAGTGGAATAGTATCATCGTCGCTTTTGTAGCGGAACAGCAATGACTCGACCTTCAGCATCGGCTACGTAATCATATAATTTCGTAAAGTCTTTCTTAATGCGATCGTATAAGCGCCTGATCCGGGTAGGATCGCTCCTACTGTACCGATACCTACTGGAATAGCTGATAACGGACCGAGATTACTCACCAGTCTTCCTAATTTCAAGAAATACGCTACTCCTGATCCAGCAGCGTCGATGGTTGTACTCACCGTCAGAGCGTTATGGTGACCATATGCGGGAGAGGTTGTTCCGAAGCCCCATCGGCCTCGATTGGTGCCTCCTAAGCAGATGCTATATGTTGAATTATTGGTACCAAAACGAAGATCCGTATCAGAATTGTTTCCTATCCACGTAGCGCTTGTAGAGACTGTCTTGCTACCGTTTGAAACTTCGATTTGGAACCATGCTGGGGTTATGTTCGATCCGTAGAAACTACAACATCGAGTATATGATCCATCCAGGTAATTGCTGCCATTACCGGTAATCAATAAGTATTCCTGAGAATCAAACACGCCGGTACTACCGATAGCTACTTCCGTGAGCACTCCGACGGTACTAATCGTGCTTTGATTTCCATAGCCTAAATAGCCTTTTAAAGAGCCTCCGCATGTTATATCTCCCGAGGTGGTTATCGTACTTCCGGAGTACGCTGAAACGTTGCTAATGGTACGGCTAGCACCAGAAAACGTGAGAGAACCGGTCATCCTGGTTTGGCCTAAACATTTGCGTTATTGGCAATCACTAATATAGGCGATTTGTTATTATGTGTTATGAAGATATATTGATTGTTAAATGTACTATCATGATAATAGCCTATACGACCACCCTCGTTGCCGGATGAGCTCTTTCCAATCGTTATCCAAGAACAGGATCCAGCCGCTTGAGCAGGCATCGTTATATTACAAATCGCGCCAGTGGTTGCCGCCGAACGAACGTTTAAGCCCGTCAAATTGCCTAGAGATGTGATATTAGGCTGAGCAGCAGTCTGAATCGTTCCTGTTAGCGTCGAGGCTCTCAGAGCACCGCTCACATCGAGGCTAGTTAGCGTCCCTACCGAGGTGATGTTGGGTTGCGCTGCTGTGCTTAGAGTTCCCGTTAGTGATCCGCTAACTGTCAGAGAGGTTAAAGTACCTACCGAGGTGATATTGGGTTGAGCAGCTGTCTGTATTGTACCCGATAGCGATGTTGCTGAAACTGTACCGCCAACGCCAAGCCCGCCCCTAACCACCAATGCCCCTGTAGTCGTTGATGACGAAGCGGTTGTATCCGCGAAGAGAACTGCACCAGATGCAATCCACAGTGAATACGGTTTGGTTATCGTGATATTAGCGCCTGCAATAGGACATCCAGCGATATAAACCGTTGCTCCTGTTGTATAAGTAGCAAATGCATTGGCGGTTAGCGTTGGTCTTGCAAAGCTGTTCATCACCGAGGGTGAGACGGTCCCTGAGGATGTGTTATCGATGTATGTAGCACCCATAACCCTAAGGCAGGCACCGTTTACTCCCCAGGCGGCTCCTGACAAGGAGGTACCACCGAGATGAAGGTACTCGGATATGTACGCATCACGAGAGGCAACTCCTCCCGTGATTACAAGAGCAGCGCTGTTCGATGCAGTTGCCGAAATGTTATTGCTCAGGGATATTATACCTGAAGCTCCAATAGTGGTCGCTCCAGAGATAGCTCCCGAGAGAGTTAATGATGTCAGCGTACCTACGCTCGTGATGTTCGGCTGAGCGCGGTTTGTAGCGTACCCGTAAGGCTCGCGGCTGACAGAGATGCAATACCAGAAATGTTCGAGCTGCCGTTAAGCACAAGTGCCTTTGATGCCACAGCTGTTTCGGGGACAACTCCGTCTAAAACACCGATCTCAGTGCTTGATATTGATATGCCTGACATAGTCAATGATCCAGAAGTCGAAATACTGCTCAAAGTTCCAACCGATGTGATATTAGGCTGAGCAGCGGTTTGTGGTGCGCCGCTGAGGTTTGTTGCTGATAGAGAGTTAATTCCTGATATGTCAAGCGTTGAATTAAGTACTAGAGTCTTTGATGTCGCAGCTGAGCCCTCGGTGATACCAATGACATACGATGGAGGTGCAACGACAGATGAACCATTAACCATTAGACTACTACAGCTAAGGGCTCCAATACCACTTATATCACTCCCGATTCCCAGGACAAGAGCTACACCTGGCGTTGCTACTCCTAGAGTGATTCCTGAGATGTTAAGCGATAGTCATTCTTCCCGAGATATAGAGTCTGGGCATAATCATAGGTTAGAAATCCACTAGCATCCAGGGATAGATAGAAAGCTGGGTTAAAAACCGGAGAATTAAAAATAGGTTGTGGATCGCTAAATCCGCTCATGTTTTGTCTCGAGCTATATAGATCTAACTATTTTCATACACGATCATGAGTTCTATTCCAGACTTTGGAGCTTCACTCCCCAAGAAGTTTAAAACCGCTTCAATGGGTGATATACCAGCGTTAGATATCAAATCCTTATTTCGCATGGTGGTTTTGGGACCATCGTTCAGTGGGAAGAACAACCTCTGCATGTTCAATCTCAAGCATTCTCCTCACTTATTCGCTCATCTAACGATCATTGCTCGTAATCCTCACCAAGAGGTTTACGAATATCTTCGCGACAAGCTGGATGGGTTCATTACGTTTGCTGATCCTGATGCTCCACCAAGCGTAGATCAAGTGCGCCATACACCAATCAGCTCTAATAAACCTGAACTTATCATCACAGATGACTACAGCAACGATAGGCTACTTCAGAAAAATTTGTTCTCACATTACTTCACTCGTGACCGACATTTCAAATTAAGTACCATATTCCAAAACCACAGCTACTTTGCAACCGACAAGATGATTCGCTTGAATTCGGAGTATGTAGCGATTTTAAAGGCTAATTCGAAACGAGATTTACAGATGGTCGTGAAAGATTTCAATATCAAGGGCGTTGATGAACGATCAATCGTATATTACTACAATAAAGCCACGGAGCGAAAGGGACAGATGTTGTTTATTGATTCCGCGAAGGGTCAAATCCGCTGCAATTTTGATAGGCCCATCTGAATCGAGGACTAATTCCAAATTATCTACCAGAAATATAATCTAACAAATATACTATTACGATGGCAAGCTTTTTAAAGTTCGACAGCACTAATCTCGTTCAAGATGGAACGAATTCAACATGGAAGTATTCATTTCCTAGTTCAGCTGCTGACTTCCGTGATGTAGTTTGCGCTATCCAATCTATCACGATGTATAACAGTGAGTACAACATTAATTCATTCCAGTTCCAAAACACTACATTCAAACTTGAAGTACCTACGGCTGCTACTACGTCTATCATAAGCGTTAGTCTCCAAGACGGTATTTACTCGTATGAGGGCATCAATCGATCCATCCAGACGGTCCTTGTCAATGCTGGGGCTTATTTAATTGATTCAACGGGTAATAATGTATACTACATCAGAAAACAGTGTTTATTACGCGTGTCAGGTCGATTTCTCTCCAACCCCAACAAGTCTACCAGTAGGTTATACAAGGCCTGCTACGGGTGTATACTCATCTGGTGATACTGGATTGCCGTCGACTACACTTGTACCACGCCTAATCATCGATAATGCTGAGTTTGGTAAGATTTTAGGTCTTACAGCTGGTACGTATTCATCCGCTTCTGCTACCGTAGCCAGCGCCAAGCTATCGAACATCATTTCACAGATTCACCCGACAAGTTCGTATCTCGTTCGTTGCGATTTGATCAAAAATGAGTATGTTGCATCTGGTGATATCGTTAGTGCTGTTGATAGAGGAGATGCTGAAATTGGCAAGTTGATTTCGTACAAACCAAGTCAGTATGCCTGGAAGAACTGTCATAATGGATCGAGATCAACTATTACACTCAGTATCTACAACCAGAATGACAAATAGGTCATCTTCCGCGATACTTCAGTGTCAATCATGCTCTTACTTAGACCAAAAAAATAAGCTGGTAATTGGTGTTATTTTTTTCTTACGATCTAAAGCTTCCCCCGGACTTTCGCATAGCTCGGAGCTTAGCCATGTGATCCTTTGCTTCTTGTGATCCCTTGGCGAATTTCTTACCTTTCTTATCTACACCAACCCCGTAGCGGCGGTGGACTTCACCTCGGAGGGACTTGATTAGATGTTCATGCTCGGGTTTGGTAGCTTTGCTCAGTAGGTACTTCTCTCCAGAATCGACTACATCGGTTAAAATGCCTTTGCGTTTAGCATACGAAAGCGCACGCTTTGCTCCTTTCTTAACATCATACATAGTTAGTCGCCCTCCTTCGTTTTTGACATCACTATCAGAGTCATAAACACCGATACCGGTTAGACTCTTTAAACCCTGTCTGGCCGCCATTACAGCTCGGGATTACCAGTGTATGCGGAAGCAGGGGCAACCGCAGCATCAGCGAGTTAGCTCAAAACACCTGAGTCTTTGGCAAATTTGTATGCAGAAATGATTCCTCCCCAAATCTTTGACCAGACTGACCCGCCTTGAGCCTTCTTATAGCCCTTCTTCACTTCGTGTCTAGTGATATCGAGTCTAACACCGCGTCCAGCTTTACGAGCCTTGAGTGCCTTTTCGTATGAAGCAGGATGTAGATGGATAACAGAGCCGCTACCCTTGAGTTCGCTTGAGGTTAGACTGAGCTTACCAGTCTTGAAAGCTCTTTTCAGCTTTGGGGCTGGTACGTCGCTCGAAATAGTTAGTTCTCGATACATTATTGCTATATACCTCGAAACATAATTAACTAAGAATTATCAAATTTAGATCTTTAAACCGATTTAATAGATTCATCTTATTTTTTTGCTTGCAATACAACCAGAGCATACACCAGATTCCACAATAATCACCATACGTACCTTGGTATCGTTTCGGATTGTATCTCCCGATTCCATACTTCGTTGGCGCTGCCTCTCCCATTGAATCAAAATACTCGCCATCATGAACGCATGTCCAGTGCCCTACATCCATACCAGGAGGTCAAAGAAGAATCAGATAAGTACCTTTCTTCGGTAGCTGCTTTGTTATCGCGCTTGACTCAAATATATCATCCAGATGTACATTCAATCGCTCAGCGAGCTCAATAAGGTCATGATCACTGGGCTTGATGAGACGAGACATAATAATTAATTTCCGAAAACTATATTAGAATCCATATAGAAACAACGATGAGTGAAACTCAACTATCCGACCAGCATTTGTACCAGAGCTCGCTAAAGAGCGACCCGGAGATCAAGGTACCATCCAGCAAGCGTACGCCTTTTGTCATTGACCTGAACCAGGGTTCGTATCAGAATGGTGTTATCACAATTGATGCTACGGCTCAGCTCAATGGTTCTGAAGGCTTTGCTTCGCTCCGTGATGCTTACATCATGTTACCATACAAGGTATCGATGAAGAATGGTGCTACGGCCCAAACTCTGCTAACCGTAAATGTACGACACTAAACTGCGGCAATTGGAATGTCATTGACTCTCTAAGCCTTGAACTAAAAGGTAAGACGATTGTATCTATGGCTGACTACAAACTGTTCTGGAACAATGTTCGTGCTCAGACTGGATACAGTACTCAGTATGCAGAAAAGCATGGAGCAGAGTCGTTCCTTTACCCGGATGCTGCTCACTCAGTACTTTACAGCGCAGCTGCTGCTACAGCTGGTGATGCCTACTCCAACAACACCGCATTCACCAGCTCGCTCGGAGTACAGGCTCAAGGTGGAGCAATTGTCCCTAATGATGGGTTTGTTAAGCGTCTTCTATCGAATCCTCCTAGTTCAGGCGCCGATTTCTCTAGCAGTTGGCCTTCGGTTGGTAGTGCCTCAGCTTCTACCACAATTTCCAATCAAACCGCACGTGGTGCCTTCGTTTCTGGTGTTGCTACTGCCAATGGAATTATGGAAACGTGGAACTACATGCTGAAGGTGAAGCTGACTGATCTCCACCCTATCTTCCGTGAGCTTGACCTCATGGCGAACCCTCAGATTCGTCTTCGTTTCCGCGTTAATCAGGGTACTTCGATCGTTGCTGTCGATGCTTCTAAGAATATGTCGCTAACATCAACCACCCTTGCTTCGGGTAATACTTGTCCGATCATGATCGCAAGTGCTGCGAGTGGGAATCCTATGGCTGGTGTTCTTGCTGCTTCCGCTGGCTTCAGTGTTTCGTGGGGTGCAGTAGTAAATGCTCTTGAACCTACTGTTGATACATGCCTTTCACCACAGCTCGACTATATGTCCCTTTCGTGCATCTCGAGATCCCTCAGGCTATTATTTCCAAGCCTGTCAAAAAGGTTCGCTACAACAATTGTTATGCTCAGTGGTTTAATCAGCGCGCAGGTACTGGTAAGTCCTCGACTCAGCTTAATGCATCGTTTGACCTACAGCTATCAGCTAGCGTTAAGAATGCTAAGTATATTGTAGTACTACCATTCGCTGAACAGACTAACAACTTTGTTAGCGCTACTGTACAGCAATTTCAGTCTCCGTTCGATAGTGCTCCTTGGGCTGTCCAGCCTGGTTCGACGATTCACAACTTCAATGTTAGAATTGGTTCGGCGCAGGTGTTTGATATCAGCCATGATTATGACTTCCATCACTTTACTAGGAGATTGCTAAGATCGGTGCCATCAATGGTGATCTAACACCTGAGCTCACCAATGGACTGCTTGATTACCAGACATGGTCTCTATCTAACCGCATGCTAATCGCTGATGTCAGTCGTTTGACGGAACGCGATGTACCTCAGTCCATTCAGATCCAGGGTACGAACGCTGGATGTCAAGGCGTTAATATACTGATCCTCGTAATTAGCGAACAGGAACTAACGTTCGATCGCCTAACGGGTGAGATTTTAGATTTCACCACAGCGTAGGTTCTAAATACGATTTTATGAAACAAAAAAATATGTTTTTATCTCTTAGTTAAGTTCCTTGAGTAGCTTAGGATACCTCTCAATCACGAATTCACTTTTACGAAGCCAGTAGTCGATATAGTTCGGATCCATACGACTGGTCTGTTTCAGGCTCTTACACTTGCACTTGCCCCAAGTCATCATATATGAATTATCATTATTTAGAAACTTGCTGTGCAGGAATATCTTGATATCCTCACTAATGTTAAGACTTGGTTGGTTATGCATCCAACGACAATAGCCAGGGTCAAAAGCATATACTTCCTCAATGGGTTTGTTCTTGTACTTTCCAAAAGTGAGTTCGAACGACATGTTATCTCTTAGTGGTATCTATATACATACCCCTTTAATTTTTGAGAAAAAAATTAATTAAGTAGTTGGCTTACCATTTGCTATAGTCTGGGCCCCACCACCCAAGATCTTGCGGATATGGCATTGACTTCATCCACTTCGAATGTTTGTCTTTATTGTAGTGCTTTGCGAAATTCCCTCTCTCCATCGATGATCCACACAAGCAAGTGATTATTTTATCCATCGGAGCTGAAATTATCTTTTTCATCATATCTTCACTGACTTCTGGAGAGAAACTTTCAATGGGAGGAAACTTTGAAAATGGATGCATACCACAACGCTCTTGCGATGGCTTAGTCTTACACTTTAACTCTTCTAATCCGACCATAACGGATTATCCGGTATTTAATTTTAGGAGTGAAAGTATTCCGCGTTGTCCGCAACAAATCTGGCGCCGTGGAAATCCGCATATAGAGATTTGTATAGGATAAATGTTAACAGGTCGACTGTAGCGAGTCTGAGCAGTGCGACATGAGATTTTTGGGAAGCGGTTAGGGTTACCAATATAAGAATTGAGGGGCGTTGCCAGCCTTTCATTTCGAGATCTGCGCCCGAGAAGAGACCATCACTCCCGCGAGATGAAGACGTATACTTACGCGGCCGAGAAAGATATCACGCAGATGTGGCGAGAGCTGTCCAAGAAGGGATGGAAGTTCCGCAAGTCGCGAGGACTCAGTAACGACGGCAGATACCTGCCACCTGGTGGAAGCGTGAATGGGACTGAAGGTGTTGACTACTTCCTAGGTATGGAACGTGATGTTTATATCATTTGATGCATCGACTAACGTGTTATCTCCAGGGAACAAGAGCTTGATGGACTTTTGCCGCAGGCAGGGCTGGCTGTCGTATGCCCCCGCGCCCTCCCAAGCTCCCGCTCCCTCCCAAGTAACCGACGCAACTCCGTTGCCTCCACGTGGACCAGGGGCGGATCTGACGCCTTCCCCGGCGATGCAAACCAGTGTGCCACCTCCACCCGCGCGCCAAATCACTTCCACATCCCCCGACTCGAACCAAGTCGATCTAACGGCTACCACGCCTCCTGCTGCTGGAGCCAAGGGCACATCAAGAAAGCCCAGACGCGCGGCAAAGGCGACACCTGAAGACAACGCTGCAGTGCCACAAGCAACTCAGTATTGCACACCGGCTGATGGCAAGCGAAAGGCGACGGCTCTGAGTGCGAATTCAAAGCGAAGACGCAGTGGTACGTGTACTGTTGACTGCTTTGCTTGAACCGTACTAACTGCCTCATTACGGATATACAGATCGCGTTGTCCCGGATACCACCCAAAGTCTTCCGGATACTACGAACGAAGCTGTTCCGGATGTCGTCGAAGCTTCCACGGCCACCTCCTATCCACTTGTTCCGGATACTACTGCTCAAACATTTCTGGAGACTACTGCGGAAAGGGAGGATAATCCTGATCAGAGTATAACTAAGACTCCGGACGCCGATGTTGCCGTGAAGCGCCATGGTGTTTCATTGGGTGACTTTGACTCGGATGACTTTCTCGATGCGCTGAGGCGGGACCGCCTTTTTGACGACATTGGTGCTGATGACTTCAATGCGGGAAGAGGAGATTGGCTGCTGGCTCTTGACTCTGACGCGGAAGGCGATGAAGACTCAATTTTGCATGATGAAAATGATGATGCTCCCAGTGATGACGACGCAATGGCCTATAATAGTGACGATGAAAGTGCTGTTGAACACGATGAAGTGCCAGTTGAATTTGGTTTGACTCGCGAGGACTCGGGTCGACTGCAAGCTGAGGTGTGGGACGTGCACATGGAGCAAGACGCTGGGCGGATTCTTCACGATGCGTCGCCGCTGTATGATGGACCGTTCGGCCCAACGCGCGCTGCTCTTGCTTATGCTGAAAACCCACTAGCTATTTTTTATTTCTTCCTACCTAAGGACCTTTGGCGGCGCATTGCTATGGAAACCAACAAGTATCGCCGGGACAGCATCGATGTAGTGGCAGAACAGATGCGCACTCGCGCGTTGCAGCGCCGTGAAACCGTTCCGTCGAATACTGTGCTTACTATCGAGGAGTACCGGAGGAAGCTGGCTCGCAAAAGTGCAATCCAGCCTCACGAGATCGTCCGGTTTGTTGGTCTGCTAGTGGTAAGAGCGCTGGAGCCTCGGCGTGAAAGTCTGAGTCGTCACTGGATCACTAGAGCTGAGGGCGCTCTATCGCGCGGGACGTTTGGTCAGTTCATGAGTCGTGATCGGTTTCACGACATAGCGCGCTACTTGCATTTCAACGACAACGATCGACAAAGTGACAGCGACGATAGGGCTTTCAAGATACGGTCAGTCATCCGAGCTTTACAAACGACCTTATTTCGTGGGTATCGCCTCGGTGCACGGATTTCGTTTGACGAAGGCATGGTGCCCATGCGCCACCGCCGCAACCCGATGCGTCAGGACATGCCCGCCAAGCCCAACAAATGGGGTACCAAGTTTTACCTGACGTGCTGCGCTGAAACGGCGTATTGCTCCCGGTACGGATTTGCATTGTTTCGGATATCCGTCGCACTTGCCGGATGTCCGTGATATTTTTCATTCTGTGAATCCGTTATGTGTGCGGCATGTTTCGTAGTGTCTTCATGATGTCACTAACATTCGCTTTTACGTTTGCAGGCTGGAGGTATTGCGACAAGGCCAACAAGAACGAAGAAGCAGTCGCACAGCAAGCAGTTGTAAAGAATATCGCGAAGGTACTTCGCGGTCAGCCGGCACAAAGACTGATTTGCACCGATAATTTCTACACCTCCATCCCGCTTTCAGACAAGCTGCTTAGCATGGGCCACTACCACGTCGGGACCACCCAAAAGGATCGGAAGGGTTGGTGCAAGGCTATCGACTTCAAGCAGAAGAAGCGTCCGAAAAAGATGACGAGGGGAGTCTATCGTGTGGCGGTTTGGAGAGGGCGTCCCGAGTTTGTAGCTCTGTCGTGGATGGACAGCAAACCCGTGAGATTTCTAGCAACTGGATGTTCTACCCAACTCACTCACGTCTCCCGCCGACAGCCTGGCGGTTCGATCTCCCAAGTGTCGTGTCCCCAGCTTGTACGCGACTACCATGAGGCTATGGGAGGGGTCGATGTGCACGACCAGCTGCGGTTGCAGAGATACTCTATTCAGCGAGCGATTCGCATGCGGAAATATTACAAGACGATTTTTCTCGGACTGGTAGACATCGCGATGGTAAACGCGTTTATCATTCACAAACTCGCGATGCGTAACCGCGGAAGGACCGTGCCAACGCATGCCGTGTTCATGCGGCGGCTGCACATCGAGCTACTGGACCAGACGCCCGAAGACTTTGATGGGGACGATGATCTGGCCGGGCTCGTCACCGAGCCACTCCCCCAGGGGCCACACACGCTGGAGTTGACCGACGAAAGGAATGGCTCAAAGAGACGTCAATGGCTGTGCAAAGTTTGTTCGGCATACGCCGGTCCGGGTGTCCGGAGCTTTGAGACGAGCTACTCCTGCCCGACGTGCACGAAGGCCAAGCGAGGGCGCGTCACCTTGTGCAACATGGCACGCCGCCTACAGCATGGCAGCGCCCTAACCTGCAATCAGATCTGGCATCAGAGCTGGCGGAATGGCATGACCATCCCGCCCGAGATGCAACACAAGATTCGCTTCGTAGACCGACGTAGGCGCGAAGTCCTTGGTAGCGACTCTGATGATGACGAGTAGGGAGATAATGGAGCTATGATTCTTGAGTGTTGGTCATTGTCGATTCGTTGCTTTAGAGTGTAACGGATTTGCAGGGAGTTCGCAATAGACAGTTATTTGTACCCTTTTTGTTCTGCCCATCTCTCCGCAGCAGCCAATCATATGCCTTGTTCGGCCCACGTGTCACGCGAAAAGGCTTCAAACAGGATATATAGTACTGATTTTCCGGCATATGTTAATTCATATATTAACAATTCAGGATAATCCGGAACGTCCTTCGTAGTAGAAGGGTTACTCCACTATCTAAAGCATCTAACAGAATCTGAGGTTTGTTTGTCTGCTGTCCGTCCGGTTCCTGTCGTGTGGCATCGGCCTGCGTTGTTGCATGTCCTGGGGGCCGGCCGGTGTGCGTTTCTCACCTGCCGAGGGGCATCCCACCTTCATTCGGACTGGCTTCTATTTCCAAAAAACAACAAAAATAGCCGTGCGTTATTTTTATTCGTTCTCTGATTGGTCAGATCGCTGCCGAGCGTTAGCGAAGGCGGCACCCGCCAGATTCCTGCGGGACCGAAGGGCCCGCCTTGCCAACGGTGCCAACCGACCACGGCGAGTAGTGCAGCGAGCCCCGCGAGCGGAACGGGGGTGCTGCAACCATAATAATGAATTTATTAATCTAATACTAACTTGCGTAACTATTAAACAAGACACTGCAGTGGTACACATACTTAAAGCACTAATATGCATAGATTTCGAGAACCGGGTAGTTTATTTATTTCTATTAATTTTAAAGTTTAGTGTAAGTATACAGCGCACAGACGACGAACCAGGGCCACGGTTAAAGCACTAACGTTCAAACGATAGCACTAACGTTTAGCGGACTGGGCAGTGGTTAAGCGTACACACACGACGACACGATAGACACGGCAAAATTAAAGACACGATACACGGTGGACACGATAGGCACGGCTTACACAATAATAGACACGACATACACACCAGGTACGATAGACACGATATAGACGGAGGACGATAGGCACAGCATGTATGGGAGACACGACAGACACGGCATAAACAGAGGACGATTGGCACGACATACACGCTAGACACGATAGACACGATATAGACGGAGGACGATTGGCACGACATGTATGGTAGACACGACAGACACGGCATAAACAGAGGACGATTGGCACGACATACACGCTAGACACGATAGACACGATATAGACGGAGGACGATTGGCACGACATGTATGGTAGACACGATAGAGACGATAGACACTATAGACACGGTAGCCACATAGCCATGGTAGCCACATAGCCATGGTAGCCACATAGCCATGGTAGCCACATACCCACGGTAGCTACGATAGATATAATTTGACACGAAGGGCAGGGTAGACACGATAACCACGATCCACTCGATAGTCATGTTGTACACGATCACCATGAAGACACGATAGGCACAATAACCTCATGAGACGATAGACGGCGGACACGATAGATATATAGAGTAGAGACGATAGAAACGAGAGACATGATACACAGCGGACACGATACACCGCGGACACGATAGATACGGCAACCCATCGACTCGATTGATACGGTAAACACGATAGGCACGACATACACGATTGGCATGGCAGACACGATACGCACGATATACGCGGTAGACACGATAGACGATAGTCAGAATACAAACGATAGACGCGATTAACACGATAGGCACGGTAGACGGGTAAGTGAGAATAAATATGATAGACACCGTGTATGCGTGTACGTAAAGTATAAATACTACTAAACCCCAAAACAGCCCACCGGAGCGAAGCGGAGGTGGGCTACCCAGTAGTGGAGCGAGCGGGACGGGTTGGGACCCAACCTACACCACAGCAAAGTTCGCCCGCAGAAGCGAAGCGGAGGCGGGCCAGCCCGGTAGTGAAGCGAGCTGGAACAGCGAGCGCAACGGGTTGGGACCCAACCTACACTCACCGCCGCGAAGCGGCGGCGCCCGGCTAGTCCAAAATGTAGTTGCACATTCCTATTACTAGTAGTAATTGTTATATATACTTATTGATTTTATTTATCAGGATGGGACGTTTTTTTTGTAAGAAAATTTATTGTTTTATATCACAGCTATATGAACTAATAGCGGCTGTATCTAATGAGGGTTGAGGATGTAGAGAATGCCCCTTTCGCTCTCAGGTGGTCGAGAGGGGGAGAAACTATGGAGCTCGAGCTTGGGAGCTCGAGCTAGGGCTTGGGTGTGTGAAACGCTACTATTTGAGGTTCAAGCTGCGGCTGCTGCTCCTCCAACTGCTTCTGGAAGTGCACGCAGCGCGTATACGCCGCGATGACGTAGGCGTCGGCGATGTCGAACGCCGAGTCTGCCAACGCGCCGGTGCGCATCCGCTCGAAGCTCGGCAGCGCGTCGGAGGCTCCAGCCTCTCCGCCGGCAGCTTGTGTGAGCTCGGGTTCCTGCTGCTCCAAGAACCCCATGACCTGCTGCTTGATGCCGCTCTTCTTGCCGCCCGAGCGCGTCGACGTCGGGGCGCCGAGGCCGAAGAAGCCGCGAGCTGCCGACGGGTGCGTGTGCAGTGGCAGCGCGCCGAAGCGCTGCCAGCACGCGTACGACACGATGCCGTTGAGCTGCGCCAACTGGAAGATGCCGGCGTTGTGGAAGCGGCCGGAGCGGAACATGCGCATGAACGCCTCGACGCCCACGACCCACTGGGCGTCGCGTTGCCGCTGCTGCTCTGCGGCCTGCACCGCCGCCAAGCACTCGGCGATGGCGCCGCCGATGTGCAGCACGTCGGCGCTGGAGAATTGCGTGGTGGGGA
>BSXT01000961.1:0-22748 GCA_030267785.1 Phytophthora fragariaefolia | reverse complement strand
GCCACTGCTGTCCCGGAAGGGCCGAACCGCTAGGGGACCCCTAGCACAGGCCGATAAGCGCCGACTTGCTCGGCGGTTGTTGTGTCTGTGGGAGGACTAACTTGTGCGTTCTACTACACCACACTATCGTGTCCACCGTGCGCGCTCCAATTCGTGTCAATCAATGCGGTCACCGTCGCGTCAAATCATTTGCGAGCGCATACTCGCGTCACTCGCGTCGTTTCGACCAATGCCTCCACTATCGTGTCTACTCATTATACCTTCGTCGTCGTGTCTGTCAATCTAACCCTCTGTTAGTTCGCGTCCACTCACGGCTTTGTCGCATCTATCTATTTGTACATCTTGCACTCGCGTCGTTGCCACCAAGTCAACCCGTCGTGTCGGATTCGTGGTACTAATCCGTACTATCGTGTCCCTGTCGCATCATATGTATAGTTATCTTTGTGGCGTACTATGCAATCATGGCCCCGATTCCCTGTGCAGGGCATTCTATGGCATACTATGAGCTCGCGTCGTTTGTCGTTCTATCCGTCCCAAAACGTCGCGCACAGGTACGTACTATGTCATATCGGGTATTGTACTGTACTATGTACTCCTAACTGCTTACATATCGTGTCGCTATCCTATGTCGAGCGGCGGTCCCGCCTTGGTTGTGGTGTACTATGGGACGCAGCAGTCCTAGTCCCTGCATACGCAATCCCTATTTCAATCGCGAACGCCAATATATACTATGGCCTGTCTATCGCGCTGCTATCCGTTCTATGTACGCATATCGACTCGTCTATCGCGTCGCAACCCTATTCTGCAAGGGTCGCTATATGGCGTACTATGCCGCCATGGCGGGTCTCGTCCAACTTTGGTTTTAACCAATAAAAAACATTTATACTAAGTGCGATTTGGTGTAGACCACAGGACCATACTATACATCTATTGGGTACCTAGTAGCGAAGTATCTGCGTCGCCGGGGTCAATCGGTTGGCACGGGGCCAGTACTATTGTGTGTAGGCCTATGTCGCTATCCCGTCTATGTTCAAGTCTTGCAGCCCCTTCTGTGTCTAGTTTCAAGTAATCCGTACTATGTCCGGCGGCGTGCACCGTCTATCTCGTCCTACCGGGCGCAAAATGAAGAGTGCAAGTTGACAGACCCCCTGTAAGTACGATTGTGTAGTCCACACTACAATTATGTAGTCCACCATACACTGGTGTAGTGTACATAGTCCTATTTCAGCCAATGGGAGCCACTCTCGCTGTCGCTCGGCGGCTAAAGCACCAATCGGGTGCCGCCTTCGCTGCGCTCGGCAGCCTGTGGTGTGGACCACAATACTTATCATCAAGCGCTGACAGACAGACAGACACGGCACTGCACTAGTTGTATAGACTAGCCGTTCGCCGCCGCTCCGCGGCGGTGGGTATAGGTTAGGTCCCAACCCGTTGCACTCGCTGTGCCAGCTCGCTCCACTACTGGGCTGACCCACCTCCGCTTCGCTTCGGCGGGCGAAGTTCGCTGTAGTGTAAGTTGGGTCCCAACCCGTTCTGCTCGCTGTGCCAGCTCGCTCCACTACTGGGTAGCCCACCTCCGCTTCGCTCCGGTGGGCTGTTTTGGGGTTTAGTAGTATTTATACTTTACGTACACGCATACACGGTGTCTATCATATTTATTGTCACTTACCCGTCTACCGTGCCTATCGCGATAATCACGTCTATCGTGTCTATCGTCTATCGTGTATATCGTACGTATCATGTCTGCCATGTCCATCATGTATGTCGTGTCCGCGGTGTATCGTGTCCGCTGTGTATCATGTCTTTCGTTTTTATCGTGTCCAATGTGTCTATCGTCTATCGTCTATCGTGTCTACCGTCTATCGTCTCTTGAGGTTACTGTGTCTATCGTGTCTTCGTGGTGATCGTGTTCAATGTGACTATCGCGTGGATCGTGGTTATCGTGTCTACCATGACCTTCGTGTCTGTCATGTCGGATGTATCTGTCGTGGCTACCGTGGCTATGTGGCTACCATGGCTATGTGGCTACCGTGTCTATAGTGTCTATCGTGTCTACCATACATGTCGTGCCTATCGTCCTCCGTCTATATCGTGTTTATCGTGTCTGGTGTGTATGTCGTGTCTATTATTGTGTAAGCCGTGCCTATGGTTGCAGCGCCCCCGTTCCGCTCGCGGGGCTCGCTGCACTACTCGCCGTGGTCGGTTGGCAGTGGTGGCAAGGCGGGCCCTTCGGGCCCGCAAGTATCTGGCGGGTGCCACCTTCGCTAACGCTCGGCAGCGATCTGGCCAATCAGATCGCGTTATAAAAATAACGCAAGGCTATTTTTGCAGTTTTTTGGAAATAGATGCCAGTCCGAATGATAGTGAGATGCACCCCGGCAGGTGAGAAACGCGCCCGGGCCGACCCCCAGGATATGCGACAGCGCAGGCAGATGCCACACGGCAGGAACCGGACGGACAGCAGACAGACAAACCTCAGATTCTGTTAGATGCTTTAGACTAGCCGGGCGCCGCCGCTTCGCGGCGGTGGGTGTAGGTTGGGTCCCAACCCGTTCCGCTCGCTGTGCCAGCTCGCTCCACTACTGCGTAGCCCACCTCCGCTTCGCTCCGATGGGTTGTTCTGGGGTTTAGTAGTAGTATTATATTACGTCCGCGTATATACGGTGACGTTCACGTTGTCTATCACGTCTATCGTGCCTTGCCCATCTACCGTGTCTATCGTGTTAATCGCGTCTATCGTGTCTATCGTGTATATCGTCTGTATCGTGTGTATCGTGTCTGCCATTTCAATCGTGTATGTCGTGTCTATCGTGTTTACCGTGTCAATCGTGTATGTCGTGTCTATCGTGTCCGCTGTGTATCGTGTCTAATATATCTGTCGTCTATCGTGTCTACCGTCTATCGTCGCTTGAGGTTACTGTGTCTATCGTGTCTTCATGGTGATCGTGTTCAATGTGACTATCGAGTGGATCGTGGTTATCGTGTCTACCCTGCCGTTCGTGTCATTCCAATCGAGTGTATCTGTCGTGGCTACCGTGGCTATGTGTCTATCGTGTCTACCATACATGTCGTGCCTATCGTCCTCCGTCTATATCGTGTTTATCGTGTCTGGTGTGTATGTCGTGTCTATTTTTGTGTAAGCCGTGCCTATCGTGTCCACCGTGCATCGCGTCTTTCGTTTACCATGTCTACCGTCTATCGTGACGTCGTGTGTGTACACTTAACCACTGCCCAGTCCGCTAAACTTTAGTGCTATAGTTTGAACGTTAGTGCTTTAAGTATGGCTATGGCAGTCGTGGCCCTGGTTCATCGTCTGTGCGCTGTTTTTCTTACACTACGTTTTAATTAATAGAAATATAATAAAGTGGCAACCACTACCCGGTTCTCGAAATCTATGCATGTTAGTGTTTTAAGTATGTGCACCACTGCAGAGCCTTGTTACGCTAGTTAGTATTAAATTAATAAAATTCATTATTATGGTTGCAGCGCCCCCGTTCCGCTCGCGGGGCTCGCTGCACTACTCGCCGTGGTCAGTTGGCAGTGGTGGCAGGGCGGGCCCTTCGGGCCCGCAGGTATCTGACGGGTATCGCCTTCGTTAACGCTCGGCAGCGAACTGGCCAATCAGAGAACGAATAAAAATAACGCACGGCTATTTTTGTAGTTTTTTGGAAATAGAAGCCAGTCCGAATGATGGTGTGATGCACCCCGGCAGGTGAGAAACGCACACCGGCCGGCCCCCAGGACATGCAACAACGCAGGCCGATGCCACACGGCAGGAACCGGACGGACAGCAGACAAACAAACCTCAGATTCTGTTAGATGCTTTAGATAGCTCCTCAGACACAAAGACGCGGTTTTTTTCCTGAATAATAACTCTGTGCCAGAATCTCGCTTGATTCAGTTAACAAATCCAGGTACGCATGCGTGGTACTTATTCTTCTCTGCTCAGCCCCCCCCCACACCACTCTTTCTGCTTCCGTCTCGGTCCTTCACCTAGGATACATCGGAAACTGGCACGTAAGTGTGCCTCGTCGGCTACAACGAGCACTGCCACGATAAACGAAAAATCGAGATAATGAGTTCGGTTGGCACTGATGCAATTTCGCATGGTGTTCGGGGGTCTTTCCATTCTATGGATGAACAGTAGTTGGTTCGTCTATTCATTCGCCACCGTCCTTTCATAGCTTTCTCAGATGCCCCCCCCCAAATAGGTAATGCAGCTCAGAGCACCAACATACTGAGTGCTTGTATCCAAGTATAACATAAAAAAGTAACTTCGCCGGAACTTTCGACATTTGCAGTAAAAGGTATATCCATAGTGGAGCCATTTGAATGGCTGTCGGCTTCGTGATACATGGACGTTAGTTGCGGGTCTATCCTGTTTCCTTGCCGATGGCTCCCGATTTTAGGTCTTTTATCACAATGCGATTCACATGTGTTGTTTTGGGGGATAGGCATCGTGAACGTTAAACTTCCGAACTATTCTTCTCGGAGAGGAATGGGCCAGATTCATTCATTCTAGGCAGTGGCCCTGCCCTGCCAGGCCAGCTATCATTTAAAGATTTACCTCGACTTCGAACGCTTATCAATATCCAGGGGCGTCGTCATGAAGGCAACACATCAACATGTGCGCTACCAGTCAACCCCCTTCTTCTATAATACTTCGAAGTACTACTGTAGTTGATCATTGGACTTTAACTCCCAACCATGCAAATTACGATGCAGAAGAACCGAGGGAAGCGCCTGCTGATCGTCGGGGACGTCGTGAGCGCAAAGACAATTTGTACACCGGGGTCGCCTCCTTCCGGGTTCGCAATCGACACCGCCGGCCACGTCTAGTCCAGGATCTCGTCGATCAGCTACATGTTCCTGGGCACGTCCTTCTCCAGCGTCTCGATCTTGGTCAGGATGAGGTGGCCATCGGTCTTGATGTACACCGCCAGCTCCTTGGCTTCCCCGCCCAGCGGGTAGAACTCCATATTAGCGAGGTCACGTAGCTGCAGCAAACCCGCGCGGTATTTCCGGAGGTGGGCCAAGAACATTCCGACGAACGGACCCATTGCCTTCACTGGAATTGGTTTTCTACTGCGGGCCCAGTGAAACCCTGTTCCTCAGCCAGATCAGGTCCGTATACGACCCATCTTGAATGTTACCCTCGATATCATACACTACCGGTACGGGGTTTATACTGTATGGGACACACCAAACATTTTCGCAAACCTCTTTGGTCACTATATTTCCTAAAATTTCCAGCTGGACTCAGCTTTACTTGTACACCTTTGGTCTCATTTCAGCCGACCAGCCGGACGTCGAGGGGACGTCGATGACGTCGCCTCAGGGGGTATTATTGACGTCCAGCCGACGTCTCAAAACCTTGACGTCGGCAGCACTACTTGCAACTACAAGATTGGGTCAACCTCGGTTAGAAAACATGGAGCCGTAGAGTTGTACCAGCCCTGAAAGCATTCAGTGGTGTATGCGGGGGAATAACGCAGCAGGTCGCTACAAGCTGTGCAGTCACACTAATATCGCCCCTAAAACCTCAAGTACCGGTAACACGCACCTGGATAATACTTCACTGAAGTACTTCGGAAGTATTACAGGTATGCCTAACAGGTTGATAATGATTTTATTGTCTAATACTTTCTACTTTGAAGAACTACTTGATTGGGCACAGTGCTCAGGAAAAAAATCAGTAGTGATATTTATTCTATGAAATTATTAACTACGGTTAAATACGAAGTTGGAATATTATGGCTATTTGAATAAATATATTGCTACCGACAACTACTTGGCGCGCAACAGGTCTGGACCGATCTCAATTCTCGATTAAATGGCTGCCAAATTTTGGCGGCGTAGATCGTTGCGACAAACACCCAAGATTTAAGATTGAGTTTATTGCTCACTTCACAACTTCCTGCAATTGTTTACATCTTAATGCTAGATTATTAATGGAGACATGCGCTTGTCCTCTGGCGAGCGCACACCCTTGGAAAAGCGGTATCGGTAACAGGATCTAAGCGCAAGGAGCGGGACGATATCAGCGAGAAGAACCAGCGTGGAGAAGCTTTTGCTACGGCCATTTCGCGAGCCAAGAAGGCGGCCGTGGCATCCCCGTCAGCGGCGGGTTACTCGGAGCTACTTATGAAGCCAAAGCCTAACCACGTTGAACGCCTCTTCTTGCAGGCAAAGCGGATACCGACGCCGCAGCGAGCATCCCTGTTGCCCATTAAGTTTCTTGCGGTCAAACCGCAGGTACTGGAGATGGAGATGGTGAACGCGGTCTACCAGCAATTGTAAAGCTGTCACTCACTAAATGACCGACATGTACTTTAAAAAAAATGAAAAGAAAGCTTCTGTTGCCCGCCAGAGCAAGTTATTTTTAGATCTGGTAATACATTTTGCATTTGACAATGATTAACTATTGCTTGTGTATTTATTGTGTTATCTAGTTAAAACATATCATAAATAGAGGATCTATGACTCCCTACGGGGCTTGACATGATCCTAAATCGGCGAAAAAGATGATAGATTGGAAGAGTTTGCAGTAGTAATAGCAGATCGCTCCATTCATTTTTCACATCCGCCGAGGGCCAAGCGCGTCGTAATTATCGAAGATTACGATTGCTTCTACTCATACCGAGGCGACCAGGCAGGATGCTCGTGTGGCATGGCGATCCGTTCAGGGTAGAACGTGTGGTTGGACGGATATTCCAAAAGATTCTCTAGTCGCGCCGAATAAATGTCCACATAGCGCTGAACGATGAATGCGAACTGGGAAGGATAAGTATCGGCCCGGAACACTGATCCAAAATTGACGTTAATCAGGTTTTCCATCTCCATCTGAACAGCTTCATGGTCGTTGACCAGCTGGTCTACAAAAACATGGTTCTAGAAGCATTCATCATACGTAGGAATTAGTTGACTCCGATTAGTTTGGATCGGGTAAATACATAGACATTCACTAAAATACCTGTGGGACTGGTTCCGAGCGCAATTCGTTCTGGATATTGCGCATCAACTCCTCAATCTTGTTTATCTGAAAAGTAGAACATTCATCGTTAGTTTCCGTAAATACGCGAAGTATGAATCACTGTTTGCCCACTTGGAAGGCTAATCGCTGGTATTCTGGCGTTTGCTGAACTCTCATTTCATCTTCCAGTTCTCTGCTCATTAAAAGTAAAAATAAGATACGATCCAGGTTGCAGACTGCAAGCTACAAACTACTCGAAAAGGCTTACCGGATAATAGCACCCGTCCGCCAGCCATTAGCCCGAGACGGTTCCACCAAATCCGAAAATAAGTTGTCACTGTAAGTTATAGTTTACAAATATGTCAGATATCGCAGGACAACTGAGCACAGTGGCGTACGTCAGTTGGAAGTAAATGTACCCGATGTAGAGCACTCGATTGCCAACCCATCCCGTCAGCTTTGACAACTGGTACACACTGCCCTGCGTGTACACCTCACCTCGGCGGAGTTCTCTCACAGCATGCCACTGTGAATGTGCATTTGAGTTATTATAACCATAACCCACAAGACTCAATGAGTACGAAGCAATTCGTGCATTCCTACTCCAGTGAGAGAATTAGCCTTCAACTTACCTGCACTTGCTTGTGTCCGATATCCAACATGCGGAAAGAGCGCTGGCGGGTGTAAAACTTAGGCTTCCGAGCACTGACACTTACCACATCGAAAAGCTAAACAGACATCACATGAAGCTTATGTGTAAGTCATCTACGACATATAACGTTTCGGCTAGGAAGTTAGCCTACCTCTCGCCAGTCATCGCCAAGCATGTACTTCAATCCAGCGTTGATGTATGGAAATGAACTGTTCGTGCACAAGAAGCTCTTCTTCCCAGAGTTCTGCACAGTACATAGGTTAGGGGTATTGCACAACTTCAATCCATATTCTTGGCTTGTCAGTGCTCACCCGAATGCGCTCCAGCAACGGTCTTAACGTCGGATTTGGTTCGATATACTTTGGCAAGTCCAGCGCCACCTCCTTGTGCATGTCACCGCTAAGGTGGACATTTGTAATGGCTTGGTTCACGTCTTCAACTAGTGCGATAGGCTCATATTCGATGTCACGGTCTATCATGTACTGCACGACATCTGCAAACAGGCACGCATGAGCGACACTGAAGAGGTCGTTCAGAGGCTCCATATTGTAGTCGCGGTCGTGGACGGGGATGTGTCTCGAGCCTCCGTAGAGCTCCATGATCTCGTCCCTGGAGAGTCGCTGGCGTCCCCGGAACACAGCCGTGTTGGATAGTTTCTGGTGCGAGCTGATCTTGCACAAAAGTCCCTTCTGCTTGTCGATAGTCAGACCGCGAATGGCAAAACTCGGGTCGTACTGCAGCACCGACACACCTTCCGGGTATCTCAACTTGCCCACCTACTCACTCACCATCAACCGAAAGGATTACATTATGAATCCTCGATAATCTCAGCGATTCTATCTCACCATGTAGTCTCTGGCCATGGCGTAGATGAGGTGCTGTAGCTCCTGTGTGTAGTGGCACAGCGTGTAGTCGTAGTCTGGGCGACACAATCGTTAGAATGCATCAGCAACCACTCAACACAAACACCACGAGAGCATTATCCCAACGCACCAAAGCCCACAACATCAATGCCCGACAGTCTGCAGCGCTCAACGGAGAGGGTGAAGTCGCCATAATTTTAATTGCCCGTAAAATTATTCCTCCAATCATTGCGCGGCGTACCGTAGGTGGTTGTTGGCGAACACGACGTCTGATTGGATACTCTTGTTCGGGTGAAAAGTTTGTACGTCTCGCTGCTCGCACGTGCCACCGAAGCAGCTTCAGCCACACGCCCCACGACCCCATGCGACATTGGACTCACGCACCTCGTAGCTCTCCACGAGCCGGTGGATGGCCGGCAGCGACGCGGGGATGGACGCGCGCAGCTGCGGCACGAACGACAGCGCGGAGAGGCGGCGCGCCAGGCGAGGCCCCAGCGTGGAGGTGGACGCGCGCAGCAGCGCCATGACGCGAGACGCTAGTGACGCGGGTGCAGAGGAGCGTCACAACCTGGTCGAGGTTTCGGGTGTGGCGTACATAATATTTGGAAGTATACAGTAGTACTGTCAGTACCGGTACATGTATCACCGGTAACGTTGCATATCAGGCAGGCAAACAAAATAGAAGTCCAACGTTAAGCCACTTCGAGAGATGTTTTACAGGTTAGGATAAAAACGTGTGATCGAAGATTACGAATACAGCGACCGCGAACGGCATGTATCCATGTAGTTTGAGAGAAACTTGTCTGATAGTTGGTCAGTGGAGGCATCAAGCGTTTGCTGCGGCTGCAGGGTGGGCCTTAGCCACAAAAGAGCCTAAAGTGACTTCGATTCGCGCAATAATGAGAGATATAGGTCATTTCTGTGCGTTCATGGCGCGCCATCTCCAGCAGCTTACTCGGCCTATTTGCGCAGGTGCTCACGGTTAAGTCGTGATGGTCGAGCTACAGCATGGCCTTCTGGTCAATCCAACACTTGACTTGATTGGCGTGACCAGGCACGGAGTACGGGAATCCGGTGACTGGATCAGTGGCTCCGGGGCCAGCATTGTGCCCCAGAAGTGCTGATTCTAGGAGTACGAGAGCGCGGGCCCCTCACGCACCTGCATCATGAGCTTGCTGTGCAGTCCGCGAGGCTGCAATTCTACCCACTCGGGGCCAGGAATTCCCCAACAGTCGGTGAGGACCGCGGGGTGCGGTCTGTCAGCTCGTGCGCAGAGATGACACTGGAGGAGGAGACAAACCCGATGCGCGGCAGCTGTCACAGTGGCGCCGACACGAGCTGCTACACTCGGAGAGGCGGTGGTGGTGGATGTCCCAGCGAGGAGATGCTTCGCGGTTGACATCGAGAAGGCATGCGATGACCTTTCCCGGAGTTTGAAAATTTCGTAAGTGCAATAAAATCTCAGCCTCAGAACTATCCGCTGGATAGCCTCCTGGACAAGTTCATTTGAGATCAACTAAACGCAATTTCCACTATCGAAGACTTGAAAAACGCGACCCGAGATTTGAGGCCCGGCTACTTCGCTGACACCCCTTCTCTTCAAGTTGGTTGTAATGTGCGACGAGCGAAAACGAGTGGCTTCCTGAAAATTCGGAGGATGCAGCCCTCATCGAGCTTGGGCTCTACTCAAGCGTGATTGATTTATTGGTGCCAAATCATGCCGAGTCGGCACGTGAAGGATGATTGCAAAGGCGCGTCACTTGGAAATGTTATACATGTACTTCGAAGTACAAATGATCGCGATCAAACCAGAATTGCGCTGCATTATCCCAGGAATGCGTCCGTTTGGCATAAATCTCAACTCGATCCCGGGGAAGGTTGGCTTTGTCCAGCTGAAGCCAACGGCACATGCTTAGATGCGTCGTCACACAGCCAAGGTAATGGTGCCTGGGGAGCAGTCTATGATCATGATGCGATTTTTTCGGAAGATTTTTTTACGGTACATATACGGATCAGGTCTCGTGATTTGAACAGGGAATTAAAGGCTATTTTTACAATTAGAATAAAAACCCGCGAGGTCTCAGAGAGCCGTTTGCTACCGAAGCGAAGCGAAGGTGTACAATGGTCGGCGCGTGAGCCGGAGGAGGTTCACTAACAAGAAGGTGATATCGATTTCGCGATGCCTTGCCCGCCATGAGCGAAGCGAAATTCGCGGTGTGATCAAATCACGAGACCTGTTCCGTAGATGAACCGAAAAAAAGACAACCGATTTTTTTCAACAAGATATCATCGATGACACAAGCGGGCAGTTCATTTCCATACGTTCGCGATCCACATGATTGCTATGGGTCCGAATAACGTGTTACGACCGCTCCGCGACATAGTATGCCGGACATGCCAAGCAATACTACTACGACTACACTGTACTGTACAGTAGTAGACGCTTTCACTAGGATAACCTCACCACGAGGTTGCTTGAGGTGTAGTGATTGCTTTGCTTGGGGATAGCAGAGATGTTGCGCGAATCGCCGTTTGCGCTCTCGTTGTGTTCGGCTCAAAATGAATGTCGTTTTTGGCTTGAAGAATCTTAATGTGCCTGATTGTGAAATTCAAGCCTCCGGTCCAAAGTAACACATGTGATGCAAGTTGTATGTTTTTTTTATGTTACAGTACTACTAGTAGTACTTTACTTTGATCCGTCCGCTAGCGCAGCCGCTTACTGCTGCTGCTGCTGCTGGTAAACACCACGAGCGACACCCTGCTCTTCCTCCTGCTGGCTCGCGAACGAGTTGAAGATCTGCTCCAGCGTCGTCTGGGATACGCTATACTCGCGGATGTGCATCTTGGTCTTTACGTCTTCGACCAGCGCGAACATTGTGGAGAGCTTCACTTCGTTGTTGCGGCTGCGCACCTTGAAGCGAGCGAAGTCGTTTTGGCGTTCCATCACCTGCACTTGGCCAGCGCCGAACGCCCGCAAGAGGTAGTCGTTCAAATCGTCGAAGCGTGTTTCCTCGACGCACCATGAGCAGAAGGCATCAGCGCGCGGACGAATCCGTCGCGCTCCATAGCGGCGGCAAGACTGTAGCCGGTTGGGTGTGATGCCGTGACCCTTTCGGCGAGCTCGGTGTTGCCAAATGCACGGCACTTGTCTTCCAACTCAATTGGTGTGACGAACTCACTGCCGCCGCTGAAAATACGCTGGCGCAAAATCATGAGCTCATCAACTGTGGGCATGTCCAGCTTAACATCAAACACGAGGCCATCACCGAACCGGGATTTGAGATGCTGCACACTGCCCAAGCAACGAAGGCGACCGCCGACCATGATACCAACGCGTGAGCACAGAGCTTCACACTCCTCCATGCTGTGAGTAGTGAGCACAATGGTCGATTCCTTGCCGCGAGTCGAAATGTCAGCAATAACGTCACACATGAATCGCCGGGTCACAGGGTCCATACCCGTGGAAGGCTCATCCAGGAAGATGATAGCCGGACTACCGATCATAGCGATAGCCACCGACAATTTGCGTTTGTTTCCGCCGCTCAGACTACCAGCAAGTTTATGCTCGAAGTCGCTGAGGTTCAGCTGCTGGATCTTTTCCATCACAACACGCTCCAGCGATTCTCGAGGAATTCCTTTGATCGCGCCGAAGAGTTCCAGATGCTCGCGAACACTGAGCAAGTCGAACAAAGCGTCAAACTGCGGGCAGTATCCAATTTGCCGGCGCACCTCGATCTGCTGGGAGAGGATATCGAAGCCATTGAGTGTTGCTGTGCCGTGACTCGGTTGGACATCGCCAGTGAGCATCTTCATGGTGATTGTTTTTCCAGCTCCGTTGATGCCAAGGAAGCCGAAACACTCACCGCGCTTCAACCCAAAAGAGAGGTTGCGGACAGCCACTTTGCCACCAGGGTAGACCTTGCGGAGGCCCACCAGCTTCACAGCATCTTCTTCAGCACCCCCACTTTCAACACGGTGCGCCTCTCGCTCAACATCCTCGTCAATCTCGTGGTTTTCACCAAAGTTATCGTTGCCAGCCGTTTCCTCCTTACGCGGGAAGGTTTTGGAGTAGTCGATATAGATTGTTAAACCCATAAACCCTATGGCGGTGAGCGCGAGGTAGAGCAACTCGAAACCCATGATGTCGGTGCTGAATGGGCTTGTTGTACCACTTTCACTGTATTGAATGCTGTCAACATCGTTGGTGACCATGGCCAATAGACCGTTTCCGAGATTGAACAATGGTGAGAAGCGCCACAAGAACTTCAACACGGAATTGACGTCGGACGTACACTCAAACAAGTCCAGGATGAAAGATGTGATCATCAGTACCACGCCAATCATGAAGTTGAGCACTATCGTAAATGTCTGAGCCGAAGAGTGCTCCTTGAACAGGAACGACAGGCAGTAGGTGAATGGACACATCGCAAGACCGAAGAGAATGAACAGCAGTATCACTGAACGGAACGTTTCCGATGCGCAACTATCACAGTCTTGGCCCGTCAGAGCCGACACCTTGAACACATTCATAAGGACCAATGCGGACACACACGGGAATAGGTACATGATCATATCCCAGATGTAGTTGGACAACCAGAAAGCTGGAAGAGAGACACCAGATACGAGCTGCTGGTGCTTCGAGTTGTGCTCCGCCTGCTTCTCCTTCACCAGGAATACAACAATCGATGCCGGCAGGAAGGTGAACGCAATGCAGACGAAAAGTGCCGCTGTGAACGATGTGTTCGAGCTGAAGACTGCCTTCGCGGCTTCAGTGTACGGCAATGGGTAGTTGTTCACTATCAGGTTCACACTCGAAGCTGCCGAGTCACTCGAGCCGTTGGCTGCAAAGAACCGATACACCGCCTGGTCCATCAACGCTTTGAAAATGGCTGACGAGTGCGATGCTGTCGTGTTCGTGAACACGTTGTAGCCGAGAACGTTCTCGTCACTATTGCCGTACACCAAGTAGCCTCCGTACTGTCCCTCCACAATATCAGAGCCCTTGCCGTATCCACGCTCATACACTTGCTGTCCCATCGCAACGCTGTATCCAGTCGCGCCGCTCGCATTGATGGTCGGGTCCGTGTATGTGACACCGAAGACTGTGGGCGAGTCCGTGTCAAATGCAGGCTCCGACATTGAAAGGGTCTGTGCGTAGCTCCAGAGTAAAAGGACGAAGTCATGACTTCACTGCACCATTCTTCGGCTCCAGCCCCAGCCTGACAAAAATACGGCGTTGGTGTCGCGCTGCCGGAATACGCATCCGTCGTGAGAGCCTTCAGAGGGTCATCATTGATTGCCGTGCTTGCCTTGAGAATTCCTAAACCAGCGGCAATGAGCAGTACTGGTAGGGCAGCGACGTAGATGATCGCCTTCTTATCACGTTTGGCATACCGGAAACGCTTCAGCAGCAGCGCACGCAAATACCTCTGAAACATCGATTCCGTCGTAATGATCTCGTCGCATGACTGATAGTACTCTCCCGAGTCTGACTTATTCATACGGACATTGTTGCCCAAAGTGTGCTGGTTGTTCTCGTCGGCCAATTCTGCCACCTTGATGAACACCTCCTCCAACGTTGTCACGGACACGCCATATGACAACAGACCCAGCGTCTGCAACTGACGAACTCCCATGTCAACCGGCTGCTTGAACGCGTCGCGCCCCCAGCTGGAGTTGTAGATGCGCTTACCTCGCATTCATTTCGACGGGGGGGGGTGCACAACATGTGAACGGCTGCCATGGACTGACACACCGCTGGATCTTCGACCGAGGCGCCCGGAACATGAGCACAACAAACGAGGGCTTCAACTACATTTTTAACACAAGCATGGAAGATCACAGGGTTAGTAAGGCACTTAGCGGCTACGGTACGGAGGCTGAGGTAAAGGCGATGAACTTGAAAACTTTTGATGCGGAGACGATAAGCAAGATCGACGCTCAGCGAACATTGCAGCGAAACTTGAAGAACTGTGGAGCGGGAGCTGGAACGCGATCTCGCTGCCGACATTGCTCAGTAACTGCGCGGACGGTACGAACGACGTCACAAACGCGGAAACATCGTTGTCATCGCATGTGGCATCGTCCTTCACGAGAGTCAAATTGTAGCCTGCACCGAAGCGGTTCTTCAGGAAGAGTGACGAACCGCAGCAACGCAGTTCACCTTCAGCCAAGATAGCAATGCGGTCACTCAGGATGTCAGCTTCGTCCATGAAGTGCGTCGTCAGCACCATCACGCGGTCATTACGGTTGTTCAGCAGAATTTCCCAGTCGCTGCGACGGCTGTACGGGTCCATGCCAGACGTTGGTTCGTCCAGGAACACGAGCGAGCTGTCACCAAGCAGTGACACGGCTACCGACAATTTTCTCTTCATGCCACCAGACAGGTCATTCGGCTTGGAGTTGCGCTTCTCCGTCAAACCGACCTCGCGGATCTGCTTGTCGACCACAGCCTGAAGATCTTCGTTCGCGTACCCCTTGATCTGTCCAAAGAACTGCAGGTGCTCCTGCACCGACAGCTCCGGGAACAGAACATCGTGCTGGAAGCAGATGCCAAGCGACTGCCGCAGCTCGTCCATGTCTTCGTTGATTGACATGCCGCGGTAGGTGGCGTTACCAGTGGACGGCGCAGTCATGCCTGTGAGCATGGAAATCAGCGTGGTCTTGCCGGCACCGTTGTGGCCCAGCAAACAGGTGATCTGATCCTTGTACATCGTGATGTCTAGCCCCTTGACTGCCACCTTCTCATCTCCGGGGACCGGGAACACCTTGCGGAGCCGCTTTACAGTAAGTACTTCGCCGCGGTACTCTTGGCCGCGGAGGTCCGAGCTCACGGGCTCGAAGTCGGGGCTTAAGTCCAAGGAGACATTATCGGCGTCAGCAGGCGCCTCAACTGTGATTTGGCGTTGCTTGCGGCTTCGCCAGTACGAAGGAGACACCGGAAAGTACCATTTGAGCGATGTGCCATACTCCTTGGGCATTACCTTATCAAAATACAGACCCAGGACCGTGTAAAGCACCGTGTCGAACGCAAACATCAGCAGTGCCGTGCTACTGCGATAGTTGTCGCTGAGCGTGTTCATCGTCGAGAATTGCACGCCTTCACCAGTTTCTTCGGCATTTGCGAGTACATTCACTCCAAGTGAGAGTGCAACAGGAGACAGAACAGAGCCGATTCGTTTTGCGTTCTCAGCAGTACCATCGGAAAAGCCTTGTGAAATAGCGTACATGGCGAAGAACGCTACCATTCCAACATAAGCGCCCACACGAGCCTTGCTGAAAAGGGTGCTGATGAGGAATGCCAACGCCAGCACGCTCATTCCAAACAGGAAAAAAAATAGAAAGGTGACAATTAGCGAACTGTTCGGGAAGAGCCCGGCAAGACCAGCAAGTGCTTGCACGACAGCACCAACGAAGAGGATAGCCGCGTACGTCATGTACCACGTGAAAGTAATCGTTTTTTCCGTCACACCAAGGATCTTCATGAATTCACGAAGACGGAGCTCCTTCTCTTGGATAAGCACCACCAGAATGCGCGAGATCGTGAATAGGTATGCCATGATGAAGACGATCGAGAAAACACTAGCGACGTTCGCGTAGAAAGGTGAGTTGGTGTAGTTGTCAACGGGGAACGGAGCGACTGAGGCGCCCAGCATGGACTGCAGTGCTTGACGCAGAGGCGTCAACAAGGCTTCCTTGGTGTTGTTTGACAGCTCGGCTAAAATCGTTGACATTCCCGACATACCAAGCCCACTGAGAGCTTCTTTAATCAAGACGTCTTCGTTCAACACATCGAGAAACGTGCTATCCACCTCGGAGGAGGCCAACGCCGTCGTCTGCGGGCGTTGGCAAACGCCGGTGGTGGACTGGTTCGCCGAATTCCACACGGGCATGCACGTCACAAAGCGAGTAACGAGCGTCTGCAGCGTCATGAACCCAGTCACGGTGTAGGCCGAGTAGTAGTCGGTCACGATGTCTTTCTGGAACAGCTCAACATCAGACAACGAGCTGTCGGTGGTTGGCACTCGACCGACAGAATTCATGCCGTCTCCTCTGGTTGCGTTCAGGCGCAACGAATATTCAATGGACGCAAACGTTCCAATATCGTCCCCCGAGGGAGCCGAATCGAACACGATTGCCGCATAGATCTTTGGGTTGCCCAGGCCATCGCCGTATTTGTCGCTCTTCACATATTCCGTGAGTGCGTCATTCGACTCGAAAAATTGGATGCTCTCTTTGAAGGACGGAATCGTCAATGATTCGCTGGACGAGTTCAACAGGTCGATACGCGGGTACCACAGATCCGTCGTCTCTGTGAAGTATTTGCGTGTGAAGGCGTTGTCCGGTGCAATTGCGATCTTGTAGGGCACCACCTTGCCAGCGCACTCGGTCGGCACGCTGTAAGGCGATGACGTGTTCGTATCGATCAGTCCTCCGGCCATTACTCCCGTCCTGCATGCAACAAGGTCGGAGGCCGATAGTTCCTCCAGACGCAGACCGTCGTCGATGGACTGACGTCCGAGCTTCAACATCAGACCCGTCATGGTAGACTCGGGCAGCGCGAATTTGGGTAGATCAGCGTCGACCCATTCGATGGTCTGACCCGTGGGCTGAAACAGATTGTAGCTGGTGCCAGCCGTGTTGTCAGCGTCGTCACTCCAGCCTGAAGGAATGTCGACTGTCTTTGTGATGAGCTTCAGCAGTCCTAGCAGTATAATGAAGAAGGTAGGCACGAGAATCTCGCACGCAGTCACAACGGGTTGGCGGCTCTTGACAAGCCAGTTTTTCCATAACAACGCCCGTATGAACGTCCATGACGTGTGCCCCTCAGATAGTTTGTGGTTGGACGGCGTCATGAGCTTGTCCTGGAGATCCATGGACGCAAACTCGATCGGGTTCAGTTGATGATAAAGCTGCGTGGGCTGATGGATGTTTGCAGTTGAAGTGCTCGCTTCGTGTCTAGTTGAGAAATGGACCGAGCTGACCAACGACCAACCTTCACCTTAAATACGCTTAACAGTGTGCACAATCTTTTGGTCATCCCAATCTCTCCAAAGTCTGGAGATGGTTCAGCGCACGCTGGGTGGTACATGTAGTAAGCATCTTGGTTGCGAAGTTTACTACACTTACAGTACCGTATCGTCGTAGTCCTAGGCGTCGTTTACTGCTAAGGGTCACCCTCAAACTGGCCAATCAGAGTCCGTGGTTCTATCGCAGATGGTCCTGTTACAAACCCTTTCGAGATCATCTATTTTAAGCCTAGACACAGGTAAAATCACCCATACCGCAACCAGCGCGACCATGGGCCGTCCTCGGATCAATGGCCAAGGCAAGAAGTGCAAGTCCTATCAGCGGGCAGCCGTGGCGTACTCCCACAAGCAGGAGATCTTAAACTACATAGAGTCCGGTCACAATCTACATGAAACTATCGAGGAATTCTATGGCAAGTTACAGCGAAAAGACCCTCGTAGTAAAAAGAAACATATGAATAAGTGGATGCATGAAACATTGAAGTTGAGCGGCTGCGAGCTCTAATTACGGAACAACCGTTCATATTAACACCTCCAAACCGAGTTGATATTACGGAATGGATATCAATAAGCTGGGGTGACCTAGCTATCGAGACAATTGTGAGCGGATTCGCCAAAGTGGGTATTTTTACTGACACGCGTGTGGCTGAAGCAATGCCTACGGAGGATGCTCCACAAATTGAAAGCTACAATGTCGAAGAGCTCGAAAACTGCAATGTAGTGGACGGAGAAGTTGGGTCAGACGATGATATTGAAAACGAGAGCGATAGTGACGACGAAAGTAATTTGTAGTTCAGCTCTTAATAAAACAATGATTTCCTTGTATGTATGATTTGTATCTTGTGCTATTGAAGTGACGCCTAGGACTACGACGATACGGTAATACCTATATATAATTATATTTATTACATAACACCATGCAGAGTATCACTGAATGCTAAAGTGTCTCACAACAGCTGCGTACACTCTGATTTCCTTGCCAAGAAAATCCTGGAAGTCCATTGTTGTCACAATGACTGCTTCGCTGCCCTTCGCTGCGCCCCTGCGAGAGAAAAATGGCCAGTGCAGTATTCGCTGAGCACTGCTCAGATGATCGGCGCTGAGCCCACCGACCCAGCTTCGCGAACACCCCGCGCGGGTTTTGTTACGGTTACACGATCTCGCCACCGTTGACTCCGTTTCTCCGTGATACCGTGTGCAGAATGACTTCTTATTGGTAGTTAGTCTACGTAAGAGCATCTCCACCACTTTAATAAAAGTGATTATTTTATCCGTACCGCTATTGCTAATACTGTAGCTGAATGACCAACTTGCTGTCAGATGCAGGAGACGTGACGTACTTGTGACGTACTGTGATGTGATTACTTCTACAGTAGTGTACATACATGTACACTACTGTAGAAGTAATCACACACTAAAAATTACTGGGTAGAGTGTACTGTTGTAATGAGGGACAAATATGAGTACAACCGGAAACCTTTGCCGAGATTGCTGCCTTGATGGACCGAAGCGGTAGGGACAGCACGAAAGCAAGCCTAGATATTCATACAGTACAGACACCTGCCACACCTAATAGATCTGACTATTATAATAGCAATTTTTCTATCAGGTATAAAGGTAAGACCTGGTCGGTGGGCCCGACTTCGAAGTAGAGGTGGCGAACCTCTCTGTTTAAACGACATCGAACCAAGTATGGGATCCGACAGGGTACAGCTACGTAAATACAATTCTGAGTTACTCATACAGACAAAGTCGCGCGGTGCACGAGGAAACTCTGAAATTAGACACGTAAGTAAAAACGAGGGAGGAGCATTTACGCTAAGATATTAAATTGCCTATCGCACTGCTTCTCAAGTTGGAGAAGCCGAGGAATCACGGCAAGGGCTTCAGAGAATGTACTTCAAATACTCCATAAACTTCAGCGTAAGCGGTTCCTCAAGGAATTGGGGACCCGGAATTGTGTACACGGGGATCGCAGTTTGAAGTCGGTTGCGTGTGCATGGGTGGCATTACGTTTACGTATGGGTACGATACCCACAAAGGCGCTAAAACTTAGCGAGGGGTGTCTGTAACGGGCTAACTGCAGCCCGTTACGTGCTTACACAAGCAGAGGAAGTAGTAGGCAAATTGAACTCTGATTGATTGATTGACACGGCGTAACCGCCGTGTCCACTTAAACCTATGTTGAGTGTTGATTGGCCATCGTGTGAGCACGAAGGCGACTGTGTGACGAGAGCCCGTCACACCACCCCTCACTCAGAGTGAGACCTTACCTTCAAGCCCGCCACGGTTGCGGGCTTGGTCATTCGGGAAACAGAGAAGCAGGAGGGAAGCTGAAGACGATGGCGGATGACGGACACCGGAGCACGGGCGCGGGGAACGTGCCCGCGCCGACAGAGGCAGACGCCGGGACGACGTACGCGGAGGACCTTGGACGATGGGCGCTCTATGACTGCAGCGGCCTGCGAGTGCCGCTGGCCGACGAAGACATGCCGAGCTTGTTCCACCGATGTCGCGTGGCGCGCAGCAAGCCGGTCACGGCGACGCGCACCGTGACGATGCAGTCACTGGATGCTGCGTGGACGTCGTTCGTGCGTCGATGGAATGTTGAGGGGCCCGCCGTGTTCATCCGAGGACTGGAGCGTCGTGAGGAGCAGCATCGAGCGCGCTTCGTGAGCGCGCTGGCGAAGCAAGTCCATGACGCGTCGTATGACAACGACCGCGATTGCTGCTTCGTCCACTACGTACGCGAATGTGCAGAGTGTCGCGGGTACAATCGCCCGCGACCTGACGAAGCTGCGTGGGGGCGTCTTCTAGCTGCAAACCCGTTGACTGTACCCGAAGAAGGCTTGATCGCTCGATATCGTGAGGCTGTTGATAACGCTAGGCGCGGCGGGCGGCCGCGCCACGTCGAAGACTTGCCACCCCTCCAAGGGTTGCCTCGTACGCCGCCACGCAGTCCGGCACGTCTTCCAACAGGACCTCGCGCGGCTCCCAACTATCCGGCATTGGCCCCAGCCACCGCACAAGATATTGACGGTGCATGGGGACGTGGGAATCGCGGTCGCGAGCGCCGCGAGGCGGAAGAGCAACGCGTGGAGCAGCATGATGATCGTCGTGCTCCAAGATCGCCTCCACGATATGCCGAACGTTACCCGCGCTATCCACAAGAGGCGCGGCGCCGTCACGCTGAAACCGTGCAGCGTGACCGTCGGGAGGACGCGGAGGAGGAGCAGCGACGTCGGCGCGCTGCTGCGCGGCAGCAGCAGCATCATGAACCGGATCGACAGCAACACGGGAGATGGCAGCGAGGCCAGGCGGAGCAACAGCAGCAGCGTTGGGACCGGCTGCTGCGGCTGGAGCGCGAGATGGCTGCACTGCGGGGCGAGCTGATTGGGGCGGCGCGTGATCCGCCGCAGCACCTTGGTCGACAGGACCGTGAAGACGACTACGGCGCTGGCTGGAACCAGCGTCGCTGGGGATGACTGCGGGGTGATAACGTCGGAGTCGGCCGACGTAGAAGGTAGGATGTAGACAGATAGCAGACGGTAGTTGAAGAGTATAAGCATCGCCCAACACCTTCGTAACCTTGAATGGTCCAATAAATCTTGGCGTGAACTTGTTCGCGCCCAGATTCGTAGCAGCAGCAGTTTGAATACCAGTCATAGAAAGCAATACACGGTCGCCCACGGCGAACGTCTCCAGATGTCGTCGCCCTCGTCGATCGGCATATTCCATTTGCCGGTCCACCGCCGCTGCGATGGTGTCGCGGACATAGCGCACAACCGGATCACGTTTCTGCAGGAAGTCGCGGACAGCCGCAGTGTCTTGGGGCTGTGGCGCTGGGAGCGGATCGAAGTTGGCAAGAACTGGCGCGGCAGGTGTCGCCGCGTCTTGCACGTCGTGATACTCGATGGCCCGACGCGGCATCGGGTCGATCAGCGTGCGCGAAGTCCAAGCAGCGATGTCCGAAGGTGCCGCCCTCCTAGCGGCACGTGTGCGCGAAGCTCGTTCGGGGTTGGCGCGTGGTCTCTCGTGTGCCGCCCGCGTGGCGGCACGTGTGCGCACTCCGACTGCTGGAGCGTTGGAGCCTTGACGAGTGGTGACGCCATGTAACAACGCGGAGACAGCGTCGGGGGCGGGGCCACGACGCTCAGCTTGGCCTGGGTCGGGGTCGACAGCAACGTCTTCGTCCCGAACGAGGGACACGGGATCGCCCGCGTCTTCAGCAGCGCGACCAGCCGGAGTCTCAGAGCGCTCCACACCAAGGAGTTCTGGAACGCGAGGATGGCGACCGAAGTTGACGAAGAACGGGGACAGCCCGGTCGATGCGTGGACAGCGTTGTTGAGGGCGAATTCGACCAGGGGCAGGAAGGAGCTCCACGACTTGAACGACGTAGCGAAGCTGCGTAGTACGTCTTCAACAACACGGTTGGCGCGCTCAGTTTGACCGTCTGTCTCCGGATGCGACGCGGTGGACATGCACAACCGCGTCCCCAGCAACTGGAAAAGCTCTCGCCAGAAAGCAGACGTAAAGCGAGGGTCGCGATCCGATACGATGGAGGACGGAAGCCCGTGGTGGCGGTACACCACGTCCACGAAGATCGCGGCGGTTTGCTTCGCCGTGATGCTGGCAGCGACAGGGGCAAGATGGAGCATCTTGCTGAACCGATCAACGAAGACAAGCACGCCAGTGCGCCCTTGAGTGTCTCGGGGCAGCCCGAAGACGAAGTCCATGCTGACAGACGCCCATGCGTCTGTGGCGACTGGGAGAGGTCGAAGCGGAGCCTGCTTGGACGGATTCGGCTTCACGCGTTGGCACGCTTCGCAGGGGCGTACCCATTTCCGGACCCACTTGTACATATGCGGCCACAAGAAGTCTCTGGACAGCGACGCGAACGTCTTCTCGCGTCCGAGGTGGCCGCCGCTCGGCGTGTCATGGAACTCGTGGATCAGCCGAGCTCGGAGATCGTCGTCCAGAGGAACGACGATGCGCGGGGGGGGGATCTTCACGGTCGACGCGGTACGTGAGCAACTCGCCGTCCAGCGAGTAGCGGTCGACGCGGGAGCGGCTGCGTGGAGACAGCTTGCGCTTCGCCACGGCACCAGGGTCTCGCAGGAACTGGATCAGCTCCAAGCAGGACGCGTCCTCCTTGTACGCGTCCACGATCAAGTCACGGAGCGGACTGGTCGCTGCAACCTCAACAGCAGCGACGTCTTCGGCAGTGCAT
>BSXT01000960.1:0-24804 GCA_030267785.1 Phytophthora fragariaefolia | reverse complement strand
GTGCCATCAATAAAACCCACGCACGTTTCTAAAGGTGCTCCTTTGGCATGAATTGCACTAGCGTAGGCTGACAGCGTGGCAGTAGTGAGTCGCTTGTAATCGAATTGCAACAAGCCGTGAAATTTGCCGTAGAGAGTGTCTAAAACCGCATTAGAAATGGACGAGATTGTAGTAGTGTCGCGACCAAATAGGTCTTCTAAATCACTCAGACGGGCAGGGTATGCCATACGTCGCAGGAAAATAGAGAGAGCTTCGAGAGCTGAGATGCTGTACCGTTGGGTTGTTGGAAATGGGTCTTCTAGGCTGCAGTACTCGACAAGCTGTAAAATCTCGTCCTTTTCAAAACGAACTTGTCACGCCACACAGAATCTGTCGATGGTCGAGTGAAGTTGAACCGGCAAGGTGGTGCACCTTCTTCCTCGCCAGCAAGGAGCGCGACGACCACCAGCGCTTCGTCCTCCGAGCTACTGCTCTCACTGTCCATTTCAGTTCCCTTTTAACCCTTTAGCTACGAGCCTTCGTACGGGTCCAGGCAGACCTATACGACAGCCCACACAGGGTTGTCATTGGCTATAATACGTTGCGGGGCTAGGTAGAAGCTGGTCGAGTCACCCAACAGGTCTAAGGGGACCTGTACCACAGCCACACATGAGCACATCAACAAGCAGATGCTGCCAATATAAGACTCGAACAGGTTCTCTTCCATTCGCAGACTTACTGGCTCCAACACTGAGCAATGGACAACGACATCACCGGCGACTGGGAGGTTCAGAGCGACAACGAACAATACCATGATGGCGATGGTAGCCAAGGCGACGAATTCTCCGAAGACAACATGATGCTTGAGTTGCCGCTCGATCGCGGCAGCTACGACGCTTCGCGTCCCGTGCCAGTGCGCGCACCATCACCCGATCGGCCTGCAGTGATTCCAACATCGGCGACTCTCGATGAGAATGCGTACCTCGCCTCAATTCAACAAGAAAGCGGTCTACATTTGGCGATGGACACCAGAGTAAGGAAATCGTACGAGAAGCATGGCTCGTATGGGCTGTTCTCGCTGTTCGTCACGGCTACACTGCGCGAAAGCATCCAAGGGTGGACCTCGACTAAGTTAGAAGCTGCTGGGAAGAAAGCTTTGACCGAGAGCGAACTCAACGCGTACTTGGGGCTTGAGATAGCCATGAGTTTGTGCCCACTCAACGACATCGCCGACTTTTGGTCTACGGACCGGTTCCTCGGGCAGCCGGCCTTCATCGAGACCATGACACGCGACCGCTTTCAGCATATTCGGGGGGCACTGCAATTTCATCCGCCGGATCCAGTTACATTCAAGTCCGTGCGTGATCCGCTTTACCGCTGCAGATGACTGCTGCAGTATTTTCAAAAGCGCTTCGCAGAGACAGCGATGCCTTTGGGTGCTAGCAGCCTTGATGAGATTTCGGTGCGCACGAAAGCGCGTAGTCGAGCGCGGACGTATATGCCCTCAAAGCCTGACAAATACGGCATTCGGTTCTATGCGGTGGTTGGGTGGGACGCACTGTACGTCCACTCTCTTTGGGACAATGGGTCAGGTAATGCTACTCGGTCTACCCCTGCCGAACGGTACACAAAGCTGTTCCCGTCACTCCGGACGCCACTGTACAACACGCTATCGCTACCAGAAATCAATATTGAGCCGAAATCAGCTACAGCCCTGTGGGTGGCTATGGCCGGTCACCAATCAAGAACCTACCGATCACCCAGTGGCCGACGCCTACTGATATCAGACATCTTTTACACACGACATACTTACGCCCGCGCCAGCAGTGCGTTTACGGACGGCGAGGTTAGACTGCTGGGGACGGTAAGAATGAATATCGTGGACCGATTCAACAAGTTTGCGCACGAACCTGCTGTGGAGCGCATTGCGAACCAGGAGCGTGGCTCTTGGGAGCTCGTGGCTGCAGTGGACTCCGAGAAAAACTACAAAAAAATGCCGCCGCTCGTGACAAGAAGCAGAAGAAGCGCCCGAAGCACTTGCGAACAGAGTATATGCCGACACTGACGTACGCCGAGCATGCCGGTTATATAGTCTTCAAGGACAGAAAGGTTGTCGTTTTTTACACGAATGACTTGAAGGCTACAATGTCGGCTAGCACGCTACCTTCAACCTCACCTGAAGCAGTATACTGTTGCCATTGCACTGTACCACTAATGCGCTGGACGGGGGACACCATCATGCATCGCAAAGCCATCGTGGCGCCGGCGCTGATAGCAGCCTACAATAAGTGCATGAACGCTGTTGATCGAGTGGACCAGCTAAGGAGCACCAACCCTACCCGGCGCCGCGAGAAGCGCTTGCAAGTGTTTGTCTTCACGTGGTTACTGGACGTTTCAATCGTCAACGCGTACGCACTGCAACGCGTCATTGGCGGCTCAACATCAGCACGCGTGACACTTCGAGAGTTCAAACGCGAAATCGCGGACACACTGACGCGCAACGAAAAAACCCTGAAGCAACAGCGAGACCGGTGACAACAGAAACAGAAGAGTGACGCACTGGACGAAGCCGTTGGCAGCGTGGATTCACTCCATATCATCACCCCAAATTCGACAGAGCACAGTAATGGGAAGCTGACGTGCTACTTGTGTAGCCTGCGGGGGATGGCAAAAAAATCAAAATACGGGTGCACCAAGTGCGAACGCGGCTGTCATGTCGAATGTTTCAGCGCATTTCATTACGAGGGTGTCTTTCGCACCAACGCAACCCATCTGCAGGACGCTTTAGAAGCTATTGCGCGCGCGCCGACGGGTGATCCTGTCGCATTCACGAGAAAGCGTAGTAGCAGAACGATTACACCAATTAGTAAGCTGAAGCTACCGTAGTAGGAGTAACACCACATCAAATACATGTTCTACCTTGTCTGAGCTCTCGGAGCTGTCTGGCCAAAGCTGCAAAAGCGTTTTGCTCACACAAGCAGGCAATTGACCCTGCATCCCCCCTGTTTCAAGATAGATAAAGACACGTCCGAGGGCCGTGCGAATAGACTGCTGCTGGTCTCCACGAGTGAGACGGGGTTGCATACTGGCTGCTCGCTCCTTCAGCACAGCTTTGTGCGCGTCCCACGCGCATGGCGACCGCCCGCAGAACCCGCACAACGCATCGCTGGTGTCGGGGGGCATCTTGAAACCACGAGTTGGCAAATCCCACTGAAGCCAAAATAGACAAATAGAGGTTTGTTAGGGGATTAAGGCGCGCTGTCATTGGTCTAAACGATTCAAACATGCGTTCTGGTTGGTTGTGGTACATGTCCGGAGGGGCCTCTACTGCCGAGCTTGTAGCTAAAGGGTTAAAAATGACAACTGCACAACACATATGTAACTACCCAACCCTGTCTAATCGGATCGTTACTCACAAGGCCGTTTCACTGGCTTGGGCCAGCTGCACAACCTCTCTACTATTGAATTATATACTTATGGAAAGGTATAAACTAGGAGAGGGTACTACTACCTGGTACACCTTTGCCAGAGCAAAGCGAGACTTCAATTAAACAAATCGAGATGACGCTCATTTATGTGACACAAAATAAAATTGGGTGCAAACTGCTTCGCGTTATTTTGGGCTGTTTCACAGCAACGGAGATTAGCTCCGACGCAAGTGAGACTCGTGTCTCTACCCTTCTACCTGTAGGTTCCGTCCTGCATATTCTCCATCTTGAGCGCGTCAGCAACAGCGCGCTGGCAGGGAAGTGCCATTGACGTGACGAGGTGGCAGTGAATGCAATGTATCGACGAGTTAGCCGCATCTTCCAGCAGCGCCATCCGCGCCTCTGTCATCGACAGAAACGCCCCCTGGTTGAACACGCGTTGGCGGTGTGTCGCCAGATAGGCGTTTACCTTTGCCTTGAAGACGCTGAAGCATCCTGCAAAGTAAAGGACATACCAATCGTTAGTTTATACGGTAGGAAAGCTACCGTAGAGATGCATCAGGCGTACCTTCGATGGGGTTGAGCATCGGGGAGTACGGACCGAGCCTGAGAAGCACGAGGTCACTGGACTCTCCAAGCTCCTCCGCCAACCTTGTCTCGGTTTGGTTATGTGCAGGAGCATTATCGAGCACAATGACCACGCTCTTGCCCTCGAAGAAGGCTCTGTACGTCTCCGAGTTCTTGAAGGTGTCGTAAATGTCCTTGGCAAAGGCGGCGTTCACGGTCATGCGAATGATGTCGCGGTGCAACTGGTGCAGCACTAAACCGTCCTCGACGGACACCGCGCATTGCACCTGCAAGTTCTTTCCTTTCGAGGGCAGGTCTTGACAACTGCGCTCTTGCCCTTGGTAGCGCGGCCTTGTGACCGCATACAGAAGAGGTTGTAGTTGGTCTCGTCATAATAGACGATGTAGTCGCCGTTCTCTTGATGTTCAACAAGCTTCTTCGCAAAGTTAAACCGCTTCGTCTTGTTAACATCATTATTGCATGTAGAGGCTCTTTGTGAATCTACATGCACAAGAGCACAAAGCACATAGCATTAGTATTAATTGAGTAAACATGAGCAGATAAAATTGCATACCTGATTCAGCGTTATCAACTTTGCTGTCAGCTTGGCGCTAACCGTAGACGTAGAGAGCTGCACGCCGAAGGTTTCCAGCACCTTGTCCGCCAGCTGCGACAGCGTCAGCGTGCACTCCTCCTCGAGGTACGCCTCCATCGCTTCGATGATCTCATCCGTGCACTTGACCACACCCGCACGCACACCACCGCGCGCAGGCGGGCTCGGATCGCCGGCCTTGCACAGCCAATACGCCGCAGCCCTCGACAGGTTGCTGTACTTGGCCACTGTGAGCCAGTCGTCCCCGCGCTCGTACGCGGTTAGGACGCGCTGGCGTTCTTCTTGGGTGGCGAGGCGCCGTGGCGGCGGGGTAGATGGCCGGCTTGGCTCTTGAGACATCGGCAGGGGCAAAGCAGAATACAGACTGAACTCCCTCGCGCTTTGGCGCAAAGCAGCTCGGAAAGGATTGGTCTAACTTGCTCCAGAGCAAGTCTCACTTGGCTTGCAAGTCCTAATTTAGCGTGCCCTTATTTTGCCTACTTTAGGCACAGTCTCAATTTGCTTTGCTTGAAGTCTCGCTTTGCTCTGGCAAAGAAAGGTGTAGTAGTAGTACTAACGCCAAATAGTATACCGCATACTACTGAATTATATACTTATGGAAGGCGTCAAGGTATAAAACTAGGAGAGGGTATACTATCAAACTTGTCGATGACGTCAACGACCGAGAGGCCCACAAACTTACCAACGACAACAACAAAACTAGCGCGGAATGCAGCGCGCGGCCACGATATTGCAACGGAGGGCACCGAGAATAGTGCTAAAACAGACACAAGTGGTGGCCAGCGGCCGTCTATTCGCGGCAGCAGCTACTGTACTGTGTTACATACACAGTACGTCGTTGATCGACTATCCCACCACAGAGTCGGTGTTCCAGCACCTTCGAGGCCAAGATTAAAAGAGATACATTTTAAATGATTATTTTTGCTTCCACCAATAGCTGACCTGTGTGGCGGAAAATTTCAGCCTCGCTAGTTTTGACATTGGTCAGCAGCAATTTAGCCGGAGCGTGATGTTCGATCTAGGCAACGACTTCCTATCAGCCATGGTTTTGGTGACGCGAGTCGGAGACATGGTTCGGTTAGGTGGTATCGAGATAGGTGGCTGTTCGTGGAGGTGAAGTTAGTGAAAGCTGGAAAATTGTTGTGGTAAGCGACGTGATAGGAATGTTGCCGTGGTATTGATAGTTGAGGTACCGTATTTTCGTAGTCCTAGGCGACGTTTATTCGTTGGCGACACAGTCTCTCCGCCAATCAAATCGATCTATTTATACCGTATGGCAGACGCTATTTTTACGCAATAAGGGATTTAATTCGGGGCATCCGCATCGTGCACTCTCTTTTTGCGGTCGGCTTGGCAAGGATGGGTCGCCCTTGCATCACAGGGAATGGCAAGCGCCGGAAGCAATACAAGCGCGTCGCGGTTGCGTACGGCGATAAGAAAGCCTGGCTTGACTATCTAGACGAGGGTTTTACTGTTAAGGAGTGTATTAAGCCTTTTTGTGGAGAGTTGCCCAGGAAGGAGCACCGCGCGAAAGCAAAACAGCTAAGTAAGTGGAAAAAGACAGCGGCTTCAATTCGGAAAGCGTGCGAATCTGGACGGGCAAGCCATATCAACGCACGCAAGTTGGGTGATGGCACAGTATTAAGTGAGGAGGCAGAGAACGAATTAGTGCAGTGGATTAACGGATTAAGGCAGGAAGGTAATCCGGTTTCTCGGTTGATGTTAGAAACAGAAGCAAAGCAGGTTGCAGCTGAATATAATATCCCGACGGAAAAGTTCGTTGCATCAGGAACATGAATGAAGCTTTTCTTGCGTCGGCATAAATTATCGCTTCGCACGAAAACTCGTCAGGGCCAAACAACACGCCGAGATGCAGCTGAAGCGGCGAAATCGTTTCGTGCGTTGGTTCTTCAGACGTATATAGAGGAAAATTGTACGCAGATACTGAATGCAGGTCAAACCGGTAAGTGTTTTTTTCTAAAATACTGTTTTGGTGCTAATTATTTATGAGTAGCTGTGTTTTTTTAATACGTTCCAAAGAAAACTGTAGCGCCAAAGGGTACCAAAACTGTTTGGATTAAGTGTGCAAATAAAGACAAGCAACGCGCGACCGCGATGCTGTTAGGAGACGATTGCGGGAAAAAGTACGATCCTTTTATCATATTCAAGAGTGCGCCTGTAAAAACTACAGCAAAACAATCTGAGAATAATGCGCGCAGACATGGCTTTGGTGAACCAACGTGGCGAGAAATTTGCCGTCTGCAGCGCCAGTTTCCTTGTCAGATCTATGGTAACAAAACATACAAATTGGTGTAGGTACAAAAGCTTTGTTTGCTAGCTAAACTTGATCATATTTGAGAGGAGGCATTCAATTCGGGAAGGGTGCACTACTTGGCATTATCCGTTACTAGTACATGTACATATATGTACTACTAGCAGTAGTACAAGCTGAGCTTACAAGGCTTGTAAGCTCATTATTACTACGGCTGCAACAAAACAAAAGGAAATCCTACGCAGAAGGGCGGAAAGTCTCCACTTGAGAGCACTCCGAAGGGCGCACAAGCACAAATATTTGGATCTATTGGAGGCTATAGCTTTTCACTCGCTTCCTCCTTTTTCTTGGGGTGGAGTGACTGGTCCATAAGTACATTCTCGATTAGCTGCTGGCTGGAAGTGATGGTGGCGAACATAAAGCCCAGCACAAACTCAGTGAACGCGCCAACTGTTGACAGGTCGAACGTGCCGCCCTCGGACATCTGCGGCGACACCAAACAGCACGTCTGGAACATCGAGAAATCTTCACGGCCTCGCACAGGCTTGCTGATAACATAGCCTTTTTCGCGAAATCCGAAGCTGGCAAACGGTGACTTGGAATTCTCGAGAGCTGACGCTGTTGACACCCACACTACCACCTGCCGATCATCCTCGATATAACGGCGCACGACCTGCTTCACGCGGAAGTCAGCCGCCAAGTCGTTCGCCATGAATTCAATCGCGAACATTTCTGCAACGGTGTCGGACGATGACTCCACATCCTAGAATCAAGAGCAACGCCACAATTAGAACATGATGTAAACGTCTCTAACTAAACACCGCGCAAAATCGTACCTTGGAAAAGTTCTCGTATAGATTCCCTCGGTGTTTCTCGCTACCACGGAAGTGACTCCACACTGCCTCAGCTGCAGTGTTAAAGTCGAACGGTAGCATTTTGTTGGTAAAGATATCCACATACATCCCCTCGGGACCTTCACGCATTTGCGCATTGGTACACGCCGTCTCCAAGTACTTCAGCCCGTTGGCAGCAAGAACGTCATCCACTTCACCGTACGCGGCATCCGCACGAGCCAGGAGGGTGTCGTATGTGTCTTTGTCGAGGAGTAGGTCCCATGTGGAGCCCTGCGCACCACTAACCGTGTCGGCAACAACGCCATTAAACCCAGCCAACTGCTGACGCGTCCTCCTCTGCATCACAGCCTCCATACTCTTCGCCAGCTTGATCTGGCTTTCAAGGACTAGCTTTAGCCGCGCATTCTCCCGCTCTGCTTTCTCTCGTCGTAGTTGCTGGGTCGCAGCCATATCGCGCCACACGGGCGGCATGTCCACTGTATCCAGGATCGATTTCGTGGTAGATGTTGTGTCGGTTGAGTCCTTATTGTCAATATACTGCTGGCGAAGGGAGTGAAGTTGTTCCTCCATTTGTTTCACCTTGTTGCGCAGGTAAGCCAGCTCATTCTTGCGATTGTCTCGCGCTCGGTTTGGGTTGAGCCGCACACGCTTCTTCGTTTTTCCGCTCGCTGCTTCTTGGCCATCGCGACCGCCTCGGCGTGCGCCAGTGCCGTTTGTCGCAGTAGATAGAGCGGTGCTATCGTTGGACGAGTTACCCGCCTGCGAGGCCGCCACGATCGTCCCGGACTCGATCTTGACTCCTGCTCCAGGAGAACCCGAAAGCCCTATTTCCAGCAGTAGACTCTCCAGCTCCTCGTCGGCGATGACGCCACCCACTCCATTCACCGCCACGCTAGTCGGCACCGGCTCCGTGGGTGAGGTGCGCTGCAAGGGGGAGACGCGGAAGGACCCATGAGCGGTACTCAGTGCTCCGTGGGCCGATGCGTCGTGCGGGAAGTCGTCCACGAAGGACAGCGCCGCCTCCAGCGCCTCCATCTCATCGTCGTGCAGGAGCATGGCGGCGCCTCTCGTTCAATGCAGAGAATTATTTCGATTTCTATGAAACCTGTGGGAGAACCGTATGGTCATCATTTGACAGGTCACAATTGGACGAGCGCGATTGAATGGCTGCACGTTCAACGTCAAGCAGATTCAGAACCAGCACACGCAGGCGCAGTCATGATTGATCATGGACCTACCTCCATACAATCCCCACAGGGTTACACCGGGATCGGGGGGAGGGGGGGCAGGAAGCACGCGGCGAAGGTGGCGCTCGCACTGCACAACGCCTCCGGATAATTTTCAATTAATTACACATCACCCTCTATCATACGAAAAGGCAAATTGAAACCGTATCTTTGCCTTCAAGCGGCAAGATACTGGTACATGTACTGTACCGGTATGTATTATTAATAATATATGTACTGTAATTCATGAGCCAGTACATGTACAAGTACATGTAGTATTATTATACCACTAGTCGCCACTGGTGAAGCTAGCGACTTGCCAGCCACTCCTGGCCACGAGCAATTTTTATAATCCAGTATACATATACTAGGTGAGCTAATTTATGTATATATACTAGGTGAGCTAAATTTAATTCAGCTAGGGATTTTCATTTACAGTGGCATCGGTGTCACTAAGTTTGAGATCAATTTCCATAGGTAATCCAGTACAGGAACTGTTTGAACTGTAGTTCACTTTCACGGAAATAATTTGGAATTTCCCCTAAATGATATAATCGCCCTTATTGTTAATATAGATTGCAAGTACCTTGCCACATAGCACTCATCTGTGCCCTGCTCGACTGTTGTCTGCCAATGCATGTAAAGTGCTTTACACACGTTATTGGCAAAAGAGTCTATCACTGATACAAGTACACCATTGCACGGCGTTATTCTCATAACGCGCGCTCAAATTCTCAAAACGCGCACTCACTGTAGTCTACAAGTACGAGTGTATACCCATTAACTGTGAGGGATAGCCCACGCACTGCGTGACGCAGCGGGATCGAGCTTCTCAAGCGTGGGCAGCGTGGGGCCACGCTTGAGAAACTAAAGATTTGAAAGTGTACCTGTTTTGGGGTACAATCTGAAGGGTGTTGCTCGGGCGGGATCAGTATTCGACTCTCTCGGCACGTGGAGGTGGATGAACTTTTCGCTGGAGGAGGCGATGGTGATGGAAGATGACGACGCCAAGGCGCTAGAGGAGGCGCTCTCGTTTCTGGAGGAGTGCGAGACGTCGACCGAGTGGCTGATGGGAGCAAACGCGTCGCTGAACCTGACGGATGTAGGCCTGGACGACCACATCGGCGAGCTGGACGCGGGCTTGGAACTACCGACGCTCACAGAGCAGCCGATCGCCAAGTCGAAGTGTGCTTCAATGCGTCATGGAGTATCAGCGAACCTGTCGATGGAGGTGGTGTCCTGTCTGGAGATGGGCCATCTGAGCAGCTCCAGCCCGTCCAGCGGCAGCCCCAACTCATTTACGAGTAGCCCGACGGTGCAGCCGCAGAACCCCAAGGGCAAGAAGCCGAAGCAGCCGCGCAAATACTCAAACCGTGCTCGAGACGCACGGCGAGAGGAGCTGGTGTATCTACGGCAGAAAGTGAAGGACCTGCAGGTGCAGTTGGATCAACTGCTGAACACGCACAAGCCCCAAACAGCGTCGGCGCCGTTTTCGTCTGTCGCGGCCCCGCCGTCCACTGCAGAGCTGAAGAATGCCAAGGGAAAAAATAGACTGACAGCTGTGCGCACCACCAATCTTTCTACCGGGACACCCTCTGCAACGTTCTCCTCGGTTGCGGCCCCCATGGCGAGCACGGCGTCACCGGCGCACTTAGCTGCCGTGTGGGGCGACATGGCCCAGCGTCAGGCTCAGGAGCGGCAGAAGGCAGAACGTGAGAACGTGAGACTAAAACTTGTCTTGGAGAAGCAGATCAAGATGGCCAAGAGCCTCGAGCGCATTCTCTTAAAGCGCCAAAACGAAAGAGTAAAGTATCCTAATGCCTCGTGATGAATTGTTGTATCCAAGTTTATACTGACCCCGTTCAATGAATTAAAGGATATTATCCAGGTGTTGGGCGGCCCGAGCAAGCGCATTCGACGAGTGTCGCCCGCGCCGGGACCCGGAGCGGCCCGTGACGACCGCGCCGATTTTGATATGCTGCTCTCCGGAATCGACAAATCGCGCCTAGAGCTCGACGCTGTCTTCGAAGCGAATGGTTTGGGTCGCATGGAAACGGCGCATCGCACAGCTAAAATTGAGCATGACGCTACGCGAGGCATGGTGATGGAGATCTACGCAAATAAGGTCATGCCGTTCGACATGCCGACAACAGGCAAGGCCGTTTGGCGTCACTTCGCGCACTCTATGGATCACATGCCGCACCGCACGTATTATGAGAAGCAGCCGCTGCATATTGAAAGGAGTGATGATACAGTCGTGGAGCGCTACGGTTTAGAAATGACGGATGGTCACACGAATGGAGACTTCCACGTGAAGCACATCATCCGGCGTTACGTGGAGGATGACCGCATCATTGTGGTTTGGCGTACGATCACGGATACTGTGGAGTTTTCGGCGGAGCCAACCCCTGGGATCCGTTTCTTGGAAAGGGGCTACATCGTCATCAAGCCTCCCGCTACCGGGCAGGAAGATTGCACACTGATGCAGACATGCTACATCATACGGCCTGAAATACACCATCGCAATGGACAGGACCAGTCACGCAAGGTCGGCGCACTCACTGACTTTGTGCTAAGTTCTGTGACCGGTAGCATCAGCGCGAGTCATCAGATGATTGAGAACGTGCTCCTCAGCGGAGCTCTCAAGAAACGCGTCTAGCGAAGCAGCAACCAAAGTAGGATACAAATGTAGCATATCAAGCTAACGACAATTTCATCAGCCTGTCAGTATGCGTGCCTTGGAAACGCTGGTACGTTATTTACAAAATGTGCTGTACTGCATACTACAGTCGCAGTACAAAGTTTCGTGCCAGATAAGAGTCTTGGCAGGTCTGAACCTTGTACATGTAGTGCTAGTACAGTAGTAGTACTACGTAGTATATCCTAGCGACGACACAGTCTAAGAGTTAAGGGGTACCCTATCTTGTGGCTGCTGCAGGGGTTTCTCTTCTGCCACACTCGTTTGGTTTGTTACCTGTGTCAACGCGGTAGGCTCCGCTCGAAAGCGAAGCGCTCCATCCAACAGGTAATTCTCAATCATTTGGTGGCTTGAGCTAATTGTATGCGACACTGAGTCCAACAAAAAGTCTGTTAGAGTAGTGAGAATGCGCTCGCGGTCAGCAACATGACCGTAAATCTCCGGTCGAAGGACGTAGCACGATTGTATTAGAGCACCACGCCGGCCACTTGCATTCGGAAGAGCCTTGACCACAGTAAAACACTTTTCATGGAGTCGGACACCTTTTGTAGGCTCAGCAGAGAGCTCAAGGGCCTCAGAGTACATGGGCCACGCAATCACTACGCGATGAGGCTGAACAAACTTCCGGCGAATCTGGCGCACACGGAAAGCTGCAGTAGCATTGCGGCTGCCAACGAGTTCCAAACCGAAGCTCTCCATCAGCGTATCGTCCGTTGTTTCCGTCTTCTACATGGCAACAGTGGAGGTAATTAGTATATCAATCGCCACTATCGTTAATACGAGCAGTCCAACAAGAGGCAGGATCTGTACCTTCAGTTGTTTCTGATACACAAAGCGCGACGGGATGTGGTCCATGGAGTGAACAAAGTGTTCCCATACTGCGTGGCTGGTAGCCTCCACGCTAAATGGAACAACTTTGTTTGCGAAAATCTCCATTACCGTAGTGTCGCCTTCGCGTCGCACTTGCGCATCAGCATAAGTTTTCTCCATGCGCGCCAGGCCATTCGCTTCGAAAACAACGTCCACCTCGTCCAGAGCAGTCTCCAGCTCCTTTTCGAGTCGCGCAAAGATGGCAACTTCGTCCTCTTCCTCAGTTGATGTAGGCTTACGGTGCTGCAAGCTGGTTAAGTACTTGCCCTGAATCGACTCCATCACCTACGCGTCGATACATACCAACCCGACCACAGCATTGTTAGCAGGAAATATTTCATTTTCCCCTCAGCGTTTTTGTCACTACTCACCCGAAGACTGGTACGCTTGGTTAGCATTTTCTCCAAGCTTTTGGCCATCTTGATCTGCCCCTCAAGAATCAGCTTCAAGCGAATGTTCTCCAGCTCAGCGCGGCGCCGTTCCTGATACTGGCGTGCTGCAATTTCAGTCCAAACGGGGCCCATCGCCGCATCCTCCTTCAAATCCTCCGCCGACAAAGGTTCGCTGGTTGCGGCATGGCCCTGCAAGGCAGCGAGCGCAAATGCGCCTTCGGTGAACGTCTGCGCCTCGCCTTGGGAGGAAACAGGTTTCGCAGGTGCAGGCGCAGGCGCAGCTAGTGCACGACGCTGGGAAAGCTGGAGCGTGCGCAGCCTCGCCTCCATCGTCTGCACCGTCTTGCGGAGATAGATGAGCTCCTCTTTGCGTTCGTCACGCGCGCGGTTCGAGTTGTGGGACGACGTTTTGCGCTTCTTGCCGGTGGCCGCCGCGGCGGCCGGCGCCTTCTTCTTGCGCTGCTGCTTGGCGGCGGACGAGGGCGTTTTCTTCACGGGGCTGCTGGTGGCGGTGGCCAGTGCGGGTGTCGCCGCGGGGGAGATCTCGGGGCTGAAGCTGCCGGCCCCAGCAGGATCCGCACCAGGCGGGGGCAGGATGGCATGCGTCTCGGTGGTCGACAGGCCGCTGCCGGGGCTGTGCTGCTCGTCGTCGGAGGGAAGGAGCAGCCGCGAGATGGCGTCGTCGTAGTCGTCGTCCTGGCAGTCGGCCAGCAGCGCCAGCGCCTCCTGCATGAGCTCCTCCTCCTCCTCCGCTAGCCGCTGCGGCTCCATGGGCGGTCGACACGCAGCCTCGCGGCTCGCGAGTCGCGACGATCGATCGGAGAAGTGAGCGGGTGCCGTGCCGGTTGGCTGAAAAGCAGTTCCCGGGCAGCTTTTATGTGCGCCAGCTGGCCCGCGCCTTGAACCTCGCGGGGGCAGGTGAGTGGTGGGAATCTGCGCGCAGAGCGCACAGCGTTGCTGATAACGCATGCGTCACCCAGCGCCAGTTCTCGGCTTCCTGCAGGTCAAAATGCTGGTGCCGCTCGTCCGAGTCGCCCTGCCCCAGCGCCGCTCGCCCAGCTCGTCACCCAGAGCCCCCTCGGGAGATCCCCCGCACCAGTCCCTACTGTACCGCCCGTGTAGGCGTTCATGACGATCAGCGCGGCGTCAACAGCCTCCGCGACCTTGAGGGCGGCGGATGTGGCTAGCGTGAAGAGCAGCGGCCGACTGCAAGGTACACGCGGGCACGGACAAGCCCAAACAGCGGACCAAGGCAAACCCGAACCGGTTTCATAGTGAGCGCAAGAACGAGCTGGTCTCCTGCGCAACATGGTCAAAGTAGATGAAGACCGGGCTGGGCGAACTGCACCACCGCACCAGGCTAGCGGCAGCGTACCAATCGTGCACACTGCATTCCTGCAGGCCAATCTGTTGGCACTGGTAGCACTTCCTCGATCCAGTGTTGTCCCTGGTGCGGGTGTGCTACCGTCTTCTGGCAAGATATGGCTTCGGGGGCGTGAAAATGCCCGCCTGAAGCTCGTGAGAGCTAGCTGGCCTGGAGTACGGAAACTCTGCTCCAGGAGCGCGCAGGGCAGCAGATATCCGTGTGAGCGGGCTTCGTTGGCAAGGTTGGCGCGCAACAGCGCACACTCGACGTCCCCGCCGATAAAGCATGCTTGATGCTATTCTCTTCGGTGCTAATTCCGCCAACCTCGAGCTAGATGAAGTGTCCACTTGCAAACGACGGAGACTGAAATCCGAGCCGTGACGTGGGTATACGCGAAGGAGCCAGCGACGTGTACACCTGGACATCAATATCAGCAAACTGCTCCTGCTTAGCAAAGAAGCTGTGGGAAGCGCTCACTGGGCACTGCCGTGTGGACTCACTTTAAAGTAGCGACGAGGGCCGTTGGTTCTTTTACGACAAGGCCGCCAAGGCGATCGAGGCGTCGGATGACACAATGATGGAGGGCTTCAAGATGAAATTCGTAGGGAGAACTACACGGGCGGGTAAAGCAGATGTTGCAGCGTTACAAGGAGACCAAGGAGACCAAGGAAAAAATCGTGGTGGTGGTCACGCGTCTGCACTCCCTGGACGAGGGAAAGTCTTGGCCACTCACTGGCCTAAACTTCGCCGGCTACGGCTACGTGTCGTCAAGCTGTCGAAGCCGGCTCGGCTGCAGAAGGGAGGCCTCACTGTGATGCAGATGTCGGTCTCATGGTGCCACAGAATTCGGAGAGCTGCGTGCAAGATGCCACTGCTGCTGATGCCTCCAGGGAATTGGTGCTAAGCGTGATAGTCGCGAACGCCACGGTTAACCAGGGGAGGATCGTGAATTTCTAGCTCGACCAGAACCTGAAGCGATCACGAGTGGGGTGACCACCCACACTGTGTTGGGTGTCTGTAGGGGTCGGCCCAGATCCTGACTAAACTGTAATACGGTACACTTTGTGCAGTACAATAAGCAGACTGAACGACCCAGCGCGTCCAACAGCTTAATATACGTCGTACAGTATCAGGTATACTTTAAGTATTATTCCGTAGTGCAGATGCGGATGTGCTGCAATCGAGCTTGAGCTTCAACCACTGCATGATCCGTCTGAGCGGTAGGCAACGGCGCTCCCGTCAGACGTAAAACGACCGTTTTCTGCATGGAACTTTGCGCGAGGTTCAACAGTGTTGAATCAACACGTGTTTCTGGCCAAGACGACACATTCCAATTCGGGTACACTCACGGTACATTGAGGTAATACAACCGCGGGAGCGATGCCCCAGGACGAAGAGAGGAGACCACGCGCGCCGCTGCCATCGGGCGTTCCGATGAGCTTGCAGGAGGCGTCCCCCGAAGACCCATCGTCGGTATTTTCGCAGCTGCTGCTGGACGACGACTTCGATTCCGATGGGCAGGAGACGACGGACGAGGAGGCGGAGCTGCAGAAGCTGCTGGCATCGCTATCTCACACGTCGGAGGCCGCTGGGCCGTTCCGCGGGGGAAAGAGCAGGCGGCGCGCTCGCAACGACCGCTTCGACGAGGTAGAGTTCCTGCGCAACAAAGTGCAGCAAATGGAGGAGGAGCTGCGCGCGCTGCGTCTGCAGCACCTGGACAACATGGTGCCTGTGCCGGTCTCGTTGGCGCCTGCGACAACGCTAGCCTTCTCAAGCCAGGCGTTCGGATTTCCTGTGTCGTCCCTAGAAGCTCCAGAGGCGCCGCCTATTTGGGACTTGGCTGCTCGCCAGCAGCGCTGGCGTCAGAAGGCGGTGCGCGAGAACGCCCGGCTGCGGATGGTGCTGGACACCCAGGCCAGTCTTGCCCGGAGTATGGAGGCCGAGCTGGGCAAGCGCATTCGTGAGCAATTAGCAGTCCAATCGTCGCCCGCGGCTGACAACGCCAGTGTTATGTCAGTGGAGGAGCGGGGTCCAGACTTCGAGCTGGAAACAGAGACGGCCGAGTCGCTTCGATGTGGGTTGGACTCGGCGTATCACGAGCTTGGCGACGTATTTGACGCGAACGGATTGAGTCGTTTGGAGGCCCCTTTCACGGGTGTGAGGATACGAAAAGGTGCAAACGGTATGTATCTAGACATTTTTGCAAGCAAACTTGTGCCGTTTGACTTTGAAACCACGGCCACAGCGACGTGGAATCACTACCAAGGGGTTGAGCGACGTCGCGGGAACCTTTACCAGAATTTGACCCAGGTATGTTGGCTTCGCTGCATTTGAGGCACGATGCTCGCCAGGGCTTACAGTTTGTCTTTGTCATCTTCACTTGTCAGGACGATGACGCAAGATCCGATACAGTCATGGAGGTAGTTGCCATGAAGTTTACAGGCAAGTCCACCAACGCAGAGTTCCGGGTGAAACAGGCACTTCGTCGGTACGTCGAAGACGATCAACAGGTTGTGGTCTGGGTTTCCAAGGCAGAAGCGGTGGAGCAACAATTATCTCCTTACGCTAACTTTGCGTTCGTCGACAAGGGGTACGTTGTGGTCAAGAGGCCAACGTCCCTGGAGCAAGATGAATCCTCACACACGCAGCTGCAAATATGCTGTCTCATCTCCCCTCAGATGGCGAATGGCTACGTGTTAGACGTGACAACGGCCGGGGCGTACACTGAATTTGTGTTGAGCGTCATGGTGGCCAGCATAACTGCTACACAGGAACTTGTTGAGGGCATACTGTTGGAGGAGGCACAGCAGCTCGTGTTGCAACGAAGTTAGCATTGTATATTGTCATGAAACACGTTTTTAGTGTTTCTAAAAAACGATCCTAGTGCATTTTTTTAAATTAAAAGGTCTTAAAGACCTTAAAATGTTATGGTAGCGTAAGAGCATCTATGCGGGATGTGAACAACACTACTACAGTAGTACAACTTAGCTGGCTTTTGTTTTACGCACCGACATCTCTAGTACTGTAGTAGATTCTTTACCGGTTTGAAGGAACTACTTCCTAAAATGCTAAAAGATAATAATACGAGTACTACTATTAGCACTTCGATATTTAGTACTTCGAAGTACTAGCAGTATTGAACAACCAACTACTACTACTATTTATTGACCCTACTGAATTTGAAGTACTACGTAGTACTTGTAATTGAAGATGCATTCGATGTTAGATAAAAATTAAACTGTCGCTTCCTGGCGATCCTGTCCTCTCCGCAATGTTGTGTTGAATACTCTCAATCCTGCTTTTCACGCGTCTACCCATAGAACGCAGGATAGATTTCGTTAACTTCACTGATGAAGGACTCGCTATCTCGATGTAGGTACCGGAAATCCGGCAGCACGTTCGCATGACTGAGGCTGCAGAGGAGTTGATCGGTGACTTCACGACAACAATCCACCCCTGGGATTGAAATCGAAGTGGCTCGCGAGTGTGTTGGATAATTGACGCCCATGCAAAGACGGTTCGGTGATCTTCGTCTTTCCTTTGAAGCAATGTTGCGCCGTCCAAATTGAGCTGATTATTCTGAAGACCCATCACAAATCGCAACTGTATCGATTGGTTTAAGCTCTCTTTCATCTACCAAACAGAGTGGTGGTTAGCCCGGAAAGAGTTATGGTTGAAATTATCGGTGTAGCACAAAGCAACCGTACCTTCAGATTGAATGCATTATGGTCCCCAGGCCACTTCTCATCTGCAATAACACCCCACAGTACGCTCTTCGCAGTATCAAGATCACACGCTAGAGGTGTGGTAGTCATCAACTCGATAAACGCCCCACTGGCCCGATCCTGCTGTTTGACTCGACACATCGACTCAGCGGTGTCAAGACTTGTAGAAAATGAGTGAAAAACTGCGTCGGTCCCTTCGAAAATATGTTGCACTGCCAGCCTCAATACTGAAGCAGTTGTGTCGGATCCCCTGAAACTCGACTCGGCGGAGTAAAGTGATCTAGGAGAGACATGGCTCAATGTAGAATCAATGTTCTACATATACACAGCACCCAACAATCAGCTTGCTATCGAGAGCCAATGCAACGCGCACATAACTCACCGATAGCAGTCTTTTCTCCTTCACCAGCGCATCACGGATTGTCCCGGTTGTCTGCAGCCTTTCAAACAGCAAAGACTTGAGCTTGGCATTCTTGTCCTCAGCTTGGAGCCGCTTTCGTCCTTCCTCAAGCGCTGCGTACAGCCATGTTGATTGCTGGCTCGGGCCATTGGTCTCGGTATCGTTAGGTCGAGTCTTTCTGCTGCGCGTGAGTCGCTCCACAAGAGATTCATAACGCTGCACTTGGTTTTTCAATTCCTGGCGCTCCGCCTTTCGCCTCTGTCGCCTGCGAACGTCGTTCAGCGGGTTTCGCACACGTTTCTTCGTCTTCGACGTCACATTGGGGGCCCCCGAGTCGCTGCAAGCTGGTATATCAGCGGTGCCAAGGCTGGGGCCGACATCGCAAGTGTCGATGAGCTCCAGCGCCTCCTCTAACGTCAGTGCCGGCTCGACTAATGCTCTCAGCAGGTCGTCCATCAAGGTTCTTCAGTGAGACTCTCACTGAGAGGGAAGCCTGATGGCCCACTATGTCAGTTCATGACCGGTACTGTATTTACTGGCACAACTATCCCTGATATACGTGATAGCACCCGTGAACAACGTCTTTAACAGGTAAACAGTGGGTAAGATCAAAAACTACAAAGGTCTCCAAAATGAGGACTATGGATAAGGGCCATTGGCGATGCACAACACCAAGTGGCCCCTTGCACTTTCAGCTTACTTTAGAGCTTTCGTCATGGGCAACAAGCAGAAGCTCGTCAGTTATCTCAACGGAGAGCAGATTTGCCAATTGAAATTATAGTTGACTCAACATGAGTCAGCAACTACTACTAACGTACTCGCCCGAATAAAGCCCGGGCACAATTGAATAGTGTCGGCTGATGATGGTCAAGAGGGTTTTATTCAGGGGATGGCTCTTATTCTCGAGATTACACGTCAACCTGTGAAATGTCGTCCGGTGCATCGTCTAAAGCAAGCAGGTTATACTGATCTACGTCGATGCCATCCTCCTCTAAGTTTCACAGCTCTCTAAATTTGCTTCCATATACGTAATGCTTAGCAATAAACCACTGCGCGGGTTCAGATGCAAAGCCAGCAGCCTTGACGCTCTGATAAATTGTCGCCTTGTCGGTGTCACGCCACGCCTTTCGTACCCACTCACCATTCACACACTGTACCCACTCACACATTGTGTCTACGCTTGGCATACGTGGGTTGTCAAATCTGGTGCACTCGACCTTGTCTGACTCTTTCCAGGCATTCATCTTCATGTAGAGCAAGTCTTTGAAGCTCTTATAACTACCAATATCACCCGACGAAGAAGCTCAGAAATTTTAAAGAGCGGCAATATGAAATGATTAGAGGAAATGCTAGTATGTTTGGGATTTAGATTATGTGTACAAATACTAAATGGGGTGGGATTTTGTTCAACTTCCGACATGTTACTTACCATGTATTTATCGCGACGAGCGCGGCCAGTAGTAGAAATCACTTTAGTACCATTCCAAATTATCTGCAGCTGGTTGCGATGATGTGCCGGTGAGCTTCGGAATGGGATGATCCTCATGGTGCGCAGGAATTTACGCGAGTTAGAAATCATTTGCACTACAACGGGGTAGCATAAGTGGACAATCTCAAGATGGCCTCGATTACAAGAACGAAGACTGTAATGTCCTTCGCTTATGTATTCCATCATCGGTGCCCGTGCAGGGTGAGGCATTCATTACCAACGGATACCAGTTGGGACAGGCGGCAAGATCGTGGGCTACGTCCTGGCGTCGCTGGGGCTGGTCTGGCACGGGGGACGCACTGAGCTGACGCGCTGCTGCTGCTGATAGGGAGGAGGAGACACCCGCACCGCACGACCATCACGTCGCTGGTGGTGTTGCGCACGCACCGCAATGCGGCCTGGCCACGAAGCTTACGCAGGCAGCCCGTGCGTAGTACTACTAGTATGTTGCTAGAGAAGAGAGTAGATGTGTGTGTGACAGATAAGCGACGATGGTCTGATTTTCTTCTTCTATCTACTCCTTCTGAAGGCGTTTTCAGCTATTAAATCCGATACCACAGGTTTCATTAGAAAACATTCGTTAAAAACGAAAGTACCCGTAAAGTGTAAATACTTAATACCTTTGCTAAAGCGTATTTTTCATGTGATGTTACCCGTGTCGGCGACGGGCAACATTCCGCGTAAGCTATCACGCATTTTGCGTAAGATATTCTGCTGCTGAGGTTGCACTAATGTATGCTTGCACGCAGCAACAGCGCTGCTCAACTCTGCAACTGAAATAAATTTCAGAGAATAAAAAAAATGCTACTACGTACTAGTATTGGCGATCTCGGACGATTACCTGCATGCATTATGACCAGTGCAGAGAAAACGTCATGACAGGAACGCTTTGGTACTGGTACTGTAATTGCAATTGGATATCGTACTACCGGCCTAACGTTCTGACTCAAATCTCGTCGTAGGACGGCGAGACAGAGCTGATAGCCTTGGAGTGGTGGTGCGGGGAGAACATCTCGGACTCCTCGGCCTCGACATCGTCACCCGAAAGCACCTCGTCATTGTCAGACTTAAGGTATGCAAACGCAGATAGGAAAATAAGCGCGAGGGGTACACCTAGATCTGTCACGGCCCACATCACACGCGCACCATAGTGCTGATAGAAGTATCCACCCACCATTGTTCCCACCGCACGAGCCAGCCCGTTCTGCGTCGCGTTTAGAAGCCCCATGACTGTTCCCTCGCAGCCCTTGGGCGATGCGGAGTAAATGTACTGAGTGCAGGCAGCCCACGCCAGGCCAAACGTGCATCCGTGCAGGAACTCAAATGGAATGGCGCTCCAGGCATTGGTCATGACGGCGTAATATGTAATGCGAAGTGCATAGGCAGTAATGGATACCAGCAGAACCTTCACAGTGCCCAGCTTCTTGATAATGGCGTGCGAGAAGAAGAATGCCGGTAGCTCCGAGAGGGTTTCGCACATGATAGCGATGCCTACTATCTGCGCATTACCACCGGACAAGTTGAACAGATTGAGTGCCAGGAAACTTGACAGCACACCGTACATGAGACCCATGAAGCACACAACGAGAAGAAGCATGAGCACGTCCTTCTTCTCGCAAATGCGGCGCATGTTCTCCGAAAAGGATGGCTGGCGAGCGCTCTTACCACCTTCCTCCATTGTAGAGTGACTGCCATCGTGGTGACCGTGCTTCACCGGTGGAATCGTACGTAAGACCAAAAGCGAGGCAAACATGAAGATGAGGCTGATGTTGAACGCCCACGAGATACCCGCGGCAGCAACCGCCAAGCCAGTGATGTAGGCTCCCGTGCCCCATCCGACAGCACCAAAGAGCCTCTGCTTGCCGTACTCCCCACCCACCTTCTCAATCATATCCAGAACAGCGTGGTCCATAAGTGATCCAGCGGGCATCGATTGGAAATTGGCCAGAACCAGAACTGCGAGCGTCCAGTGGTACGACCAGTAAAAGTACTGAATGGAGAACATGAGGAACCCGCCCGTAATGATACATAGGTAGTGCACGAGTCGCTGGTTGCGGATGTAGTCGGCGACAGCTCCCCAAATAGGAGGCGACACCATGGCGCAGACGCAGGGCAGCGTCTGCAGCAGACCTATCTGCACCTTGGAGAAACCAGCGGTCTGCTGGTAGTACACGGCCAGGAAGATGGCCACAGAAGACTGCTGCACGTTGGAGGTAGCATACATGAGCTTGGGCTGCCATAGGCAGTTTTCGTACCACTTGGGCGCCTCCGAAGACGCCTCTCTCTCTTTCTTGCCGGCACACATGCTAGTACACGTAGGTCACGTGCGACTTGTCAGTGGTTCGGTGTCTTGGGCGTGGCGACTTGAGGAATGAGCGAAACCCTCACGAAACTCGGTCGCATTCCGGCAAGATGGGAACAGCTTGGACTTCATCCACGCGCACAGTCGCAATTTCGGGTGTCCGGCAAAGGGCATCCACGCAGCATTGGCGGCGGTTGGACTTCCTATACTGCACCCCTTCTTCAATCGTTTCGCAAAACCTTCTTTTCAGTAAGAGCTTGGACGGATGTCATGGCAGTCTCCGTACTCCAGTCTCGTCTATGCGGAGGGCGGACTTGAAATTGCGCACGAACTCTGTGCACACGGTCGTGAACTGTAAACTGGACCCGCTTCCTTTCGGGGCCGCCTATTATTTAATACAGACTAGCCGAGCGCCGCCGCTACGCGGCGGTGGATTTATGGTGGGTTCCAAACCGTTCCGCTCGCTGTGCCAGCTCGCTTCACTATAAGACAGATGTTGGAACATGACGGCAAACTCGCGTGAGTAATGGTGACACAAGCTGCATCGACGACTAAGGGGTCACCTGATTGCAGGCCAGCGTGAAGAGCAAGTTGCAGTCGGTTGTTGAAGATGGCAGCTCGTCGGGTCCACCGGAGGAGGGAGCGTGCTGGCGTGTCGAGGCACCTGGCAGTGCATGCAGTGTAGTTAGCATTTTTTCGTAAGACTCCCTCAATCACTTTTCAATTCACCACCTTCCGAGCAAACCCACCTTCCTCCCCTTCAAGTCAACTTCCGACAGGTTATGACGTCCGCAACTACGGCCACGGCGTTCACGACGAAGCTGAAGCAGTTCAACGGAACTGGGTTCCCAGCGTGGGGAGCCCAGGTGCGTGGGGAGCCCAGGTGAAGGTCGTCCTCGAGATCAAGGGACTGTGGGCTGACGTGGAACGAGAGGCGCCGTCGGCTGATGGGCTTGCTACTGAGGCCGAGAGGCTGAGGGTGTACAGCGAGGCAGTCGCTGCTGGAACGTCCGGGATTGTGGCTCCGTTAACACCACTACACGACCAGCTGATGAGGCTGAAGATGGCGTCCTCCATCATTCTGTCGGCGCTGACCGAGAAGCTGGCAGCGGAGGTGTACTTGTTCGACCACCCGCTGGCCATGCTGCGTCATCTACGGCTGACCTACAACGTGAAGTGCAGCGCCAGCGTCGGTGCTGCGAAGCGAGAGTACATGAGTCTGTACCTCGCTGATGGCGACTCCATGACGGAGCACATCAAGACCACCAAGAGGGTGATCGGCGACCTTCAAGAGCAGCGCGTGCTCTTGTCGGACGAGGAAAAGCGGCAGAACTTCATGCAGAGCCTGGGGCCTTCATGGAACGGGTTTGTCGGCGTGCTAGAGATATGCCAAACGTTCGAGGCGATGGTGACACGGTACCAAGCTGAGGCAATCCGTCGTGACCAGCAGAAGAATCGTCGCTCGACGAACGGCGGCGGAAAGTCGAACGCAGCCTTCTCTGCTGAGCAAGCGGCTGGCAAGAAGGGCGGCAAGAAGAAGCGAGACATGACCAAGGTCAAGTGCTACAACTGCCAAGAGATGGGGCACTTCGCTCGAGACTGCACGAAAGACCGAGTGCCACCGAAGAGCAAGGGCGGAGAGGCTGCTAGCGTGGCGTTCTCTGTCGATGACGCGGCTGAGGACTGCAAGCGTGGGTGGATCGTGGACAGTGGTGCCACGAGCCACATGACGGGGCATGTGGACAACTTGGTGAGCGTGCGTGAGCTGGAGGAGCCTCGAGTTCTCACGGTGGCGTCTGGCGACAGCTTGGTGGCGACGGCAATGGGCCAAGCACCGCTGTACAAACACGGGAAAGAAGTATGTGTGCTTCAAGAGGTTCTCTATGTGCGGGGACTTGCCCGCAACCTTGTGTCGGTTGGTGCTGCATCGCGTCGTGGAATGACAGTGGAGTTCAGAGGCGTTGGCTGTGCCATTCGTACCTCTAATGGAGTCACTATACAAGCATCAAGAGAGTCCAGCCACATGTATGTGCTGGAGGCTGTGAGCAAGCCGGGCGAAGATGCTGCGATGATGACCAGCGCAGCTCCTCATGTCGAGACGTGGCATCGCCGTCTTGGGCACCTGAACGTGCAGAGTCCAGAAGCTCCTGGGAGAGCTGAAATTGCCTTGGCAAGGCATGGTGAAGCAGGCGTGCCCAACCTGCGTGAGCGGCAAGCTGTCGGAGAAGCCGTTTGGGGCGAAGGAGAAGCGTGTGCTGAAGAAGAACCAGATTCTTCTCGCAATCGACTATGTGGGGCCTATGCAGGTGACGTCGCGTGATGGCTTTACGGATATGGCCAACATTGTCGTAGAGCCATTTCACTTGGATATGGTGTACCCGCTTCGTGAGAAGAGCTCTCAAGCTCAGCTGGACGCTGTGAAGGACTGTGTAGCCAAGATGAAGGCGCATGCTCCGACGTTTCGTGTCGCGTTTATCAAGCGGACAATGCTGCAGAGTATACGGGTGGCGTGTTTGCTGCTTACTGCGACAAGAATGACATCGTGCAGGAGTTCTCAACTCCTTACAGTCCACAGCAGAACGGGAAGGTCGAGCGTGGAAACCGAGTGATTGTCGAGATGGCG
>BSXT01000959.1:0-21803 GCA_030267785.1 Phytophthora fragariaefolia | reverse complement strand
GTTAACTTCGGCTTTGCCTCCTAAAACTGATATCTATAAAGAGAGGATCTGCCAACGAGTGGTTGGCAGAATCTCTATCCTAATGCATGCTTCTTATTGGCAGATATCTGTTGCTTTCTGCCAATATTAGTGCTTCCTACTATGAATGGTGACCACACTGCATGTGGCCCACCTGAATGTATCCATTAGTGCATGTCGCACTAATGTGGAGGTTGCTTGAATGTGTAGTCCCGCTACAACGAGGCTTCGTCGTCTTCTTCGCCATCCTCCATGTCAGCATCGCTGCCGACATCGAACAGAGCCTCGAGCTCATCGCGGGCAAACACAGTGTTGCCACGCGAATTCTTGTATTCCCCAAGCGACATCGTCCGCTTGGGAGAGCTTGGCGTCGTCACCGTTGAAGTGACGACGGGTGTTGAAGCCAGAGAGCTTCCAGCCGTCGCTGAGGAAGCGACGACAGTATTCGCTGCTGCAGATGCAGCAGGCGTGCCGGCGGCCTGCGTCGTTGGCGTGCGCATTCGGAATGAGCACGAGTATCTCCTCCGGAGAAGTCTTTGGATTGATGTGCCAAGACCGGCACATCAAGTCCTAACAGGGGGATGGTTTAGCGGGGCTACACATTTGGTCAACCTCCACATTAGTGCAACACGCACTAATGGCCAATGGACCACATGCAGTGTGGCCACCATTCATAGTAAGAAGCAATACTATTGGCAGAAAGCAATACATATCTGCCAATTAGGAGCATGCGTTAGGACAGCGATTCTGCCAACCACTCGTTGACAGATCCTCTCTTTATAGATATCAGTTTTAGGAGACAAGGCCAAAGTTAACATTCAAATTCAGTTCTCATTTTCTACCAAAAGGTTATTAATAAGTCTTTACTTAGATTAACCATACTTACGGAGATAAGTATACTTAATCTAAGTTAAATACACCTACGCTTCCTCCTACACGTCACGCACACGGGTAAGCCAAAGTAGTGAGCTAAGTAAGTCCACTGCAGCCTCATTTGCTGCGCGTCCAACCACGACGAAGCCCGTCAAGATATCGGTACCGACGTTCGACGGCAAAGACTCAGATAGTCTCGTGTTCTGGGTTCGCGAGATCGAGATCGCGCTAAGCGCTGGTCAGATCTATGACGCGCGAGCTCAGGTGGCGTTTGCGCTGCCCAACCTTGAAGGGCGCGCACGCGCATGGGCCATGGCCCGTGAAACGGCGACACCGGGGTACTTCACCTCGTGGTCGTATATGGAACAGGAGCTATGCTCCACCGTCCTCCTTGCCAATGTGGCATATCGCGCTCCAATTTCTTGCGATGCAAGCAAGGCAAGCGGTCGGTTCAAGCCTACGTCATGGAGCTCCATAACCTCGAAGTCGCCATGGCCGGCGCACCCCTCTCTGAGGACGTCAAGGTGACGGTCTTCATAGACGGTGTCCGCACGGGCCCGGTTCGGACAGAGCTCTTCCGATGTCAGCCGAAAACTTTTAATGAGGCGGTCCACATTGCTATGTTGGGGGACCACTGTGTGCGCTCCGTGCAGGGCCACACACCTCATGTCGAAGCAAGTCAGGGTCCCATTCCGATGGAGATCTCTCTTGCCGAATCGGCACATCCGCAGCGGACTCAACGTGCGGGTGGTCGCTGTTTCGGTTGTACCCAACATGGTCACCTCCGTCGGAACTGCCCCACCAACCCGCGGAAGACGACACGCAACAAGAAGCGCTCGGTGCGTCCGGCTCTCAATAGCCTCGAGGCGACGGAGTCGGAAAACGGCGATTCCCAGTAGAGGCGGGACGCCCTGCTGGGAGACTTTACTCCTCTTCGAGGAGGGTGAGTTCCTCACCAGCCTCTCCAATGGAGAAAGTCCCTGGGACGCCACTTCTGTGTCTCTCCGTGTCCGCCTCGCGGTCTAACCTCGTGGTCGTCACTGCCAGCGTAAAAAGTTATCCAGAGCCGATGACGGTCCTGATCGATTCAGGGGCGTCGTTCAACTTTGCAACGAAGGCCAGTGTGGCTAAGAACAATGCATTGTATGCTAGTGCTTTAGAAGCCTCTAAGAGCAATACCAATGCATCCGCTCGATTAGCGACTGGTTCCATCGTGTCGACACGCAAGATTAATATACCCTAAACGTGAAGTTTGACGACTTCGATTCGGTCGAACCGTTCATTGTCTTGGACATGGATGATCGATACGATTTTATCCTCGGCATGCCTTGGCTGGCTAAACACGAACCGTGGATAGATTGGCGTAGTCGCACCATCGGTGGCAGCCACAATCCCCTCGCGGACAGAGCCCTGGTGGGTCATGCCCCCTCCTCTTCCCGAGATGGGTTTGTGCATGAGCACTGTGTGCCTCGCCATGAGCGGCAGTTTATCGGGTCTTCAGAAGTCCTGGAATTGCCAACGGTATCGCCTCCTCGAGCGCGGGAGCCCGAGGTGGGTGATGGAGAAAAGCCGCAGGATCCTGATACCTCACCGATGGGACGGCAGGGTTCGGCAGTTTGCAACCGAGTTGCATGTGTCCAGAGGACAGTGACGACTCAAGGCGCGGACGCTTCAACAGCTCGCGCAGGAAGGGGTGGTAGCGTCCGAGCTCCCCCTACGCACAGCGTGGCGGCTGGTTCGGCCCACGTCGAGGAAGGCGCTGGAGTAGTTACTCGCGCAAACAAGAGTGGTCGAGCCGGAACTCCCACTACGCAAGACGTTGTAGCTGGGTCAGCTCGCGCGACGGAAGGCGCTGGAGCTTGTGCTCGCGGCAACTACGGGTGGTCGAGCAGGGGCTTCCACTAGCATGGTCATCAGGGGTGACAAGGTCACAAGCTCGCGCAAGGCAGAGGCGTCTGGCCGCGATGCGGATTCCGCGGCTGAGGACAGGGCTCCTCAAGTGCTCGACGTCTTTCCGGGCGAGGTGCTGACCCCCTTGCCGACAGTAGCGGAGCTACTTGAGCTCGAGGAGCTTTCTTATGTCGAGTTCTTGGGCTCTCTCAAGCCGGTCGAGTCGGCAGAAGTGGTTCTACTTCGCCCAGAAGGTGGCTCACTGGAGCTCAACTCCTCCTCAGTCATGGACTCCGAGGTCCTGGAGGATGAACGAACCTCTAGGAGGCAGACGCGGTATGGCGCTGCCATTTTGAAGGACCCCTCGGATCCGTATTATCCTCTTCTGAAGGAGTTTTCGGATGCCGTTAGCGACGACCCACCCTCGGTCCTTCCCCCGGATCGGGGTGTTCGGCATGAGATTGATTTAGTGCCTGGCACTAAGTATTGTACCACGCGGCAGTGGCCGCTTCCGAAGGAACAGGTCGACGTCATCGACGCCTTCTTCGCGGCGAAGCATGCCGCTGGCATGGTGCGTGAATCCAAGTCACCACACTCGTCTCCGACGGTCCTGTGTGCGCAAACCCAACGGGTAGTGGCGCATGGTGCACGCTTTCAACAAGTTGAACGCGGCCACCATCCCAGCGTCGACGCCTATCCCGCGAAAGGATGTGTTGCAGAACAACATGGCTGGATGCACGGTCTTTAGTGCGCTCGACATGGTCGACGGCTATTATCAGCTCCTGATGCGCGAGTCCGATAGTCCGCTTACGGCCGTAAGTACCCCCAGCGGGATGCTGTGGGAGTGGTTGGTAATGCCCCAGGGGCTGTCCAATGCGCCCGACACGTTTAATCGACTCGTGACGCAGCTCTTCCGGCCGATGCGGCACTTCGTACAGACGTACTTCGACGACAACTTCGTGCACAGCCGTGCGTTAGAAGGCAAGACTGCCGTGGAAGCCCATCTCGGCCACCTCCGTGAGGTGCTCTTGTGCATGCGTGAGAATCACCTCTACGCGAACATCAACAAGTGCATCTTCGGGGCCGATGAGATCCCCTTTTGGGCTGCTTCCTTGGGAAGGACAGTGTCCGTGCGGATCCGGAGAAGGTGTGCGCCATTGCACAATGGCCGGTGCCCGTCTCGCAGATGGACCTGCGTAAATGGCTCGGTCTGGCCAATTATTTGCACAAGTATAGTGCCAACTACGCCGAGACTGACGAACCTTCTCAAGAAAGATACCGTGTGGTCGTGGACCTCGGAAGCTCAACAGGCTTTTGAAGCCATCAAGAACAGCCTCCAGAGCGCTCCGATTTTGGCTTTACCTGACGATGATCGGCCCTTCAGCGTGTTATGCGATGCATCTGATTTTGCCATTGGATGTGCCCTGTTACAGGTTGATGCTGAGGGCCGTGAACAGGTAGTCTCTTTCCAGTCGCGACAACTGAAGGCGGCGGAAAAGAACTACCCTGTCCACGACAAGGAACGTTTGGCGATGAAGTATGCCTTGGTCAAGTTTCGGGTGCACCTGTTAGGTCAAAAACCTTTTGTGATCTACACAGATCATGCCTCGTTGAAGACGGCGACGTCGTCGCCTCACCTCTCTCAGCGCAAGGCGCAGTGGCTTTCTTTCTTTGCCGAGTACAACTTTACAGTGGAGTACAAGCCGAGAAAGCAGAATGTCCTCGCGGACGCGCTCTCTCGGCGGCCAGATTACGAGTTGGCGCATCTGGCCTACCTCGAGTCACCGCTCTAGGAGCTTATTCGCGAGGCGTATGCCGACGACGACGACCTTGCAGGTCTAGTGGAGGCGCGGAGTGACCCAAACAGTGCGGCCGAGCTCACGGCGCGGCAGCGCTCCCGTCTGCACCGCAACTTGATGATGGAGAGCTTGCTCTACTACCAAGTAGATGGAGGTGACGAGCCTCGAATAGTCGTTCCCAACGACGAAGGCCTACGCCATTGTGCCCTCTATGAGGCTCATGACACGCCGCTTAGCGGTCATCTGGGGAGGGAAAATACATATATGTCTGTAGCCCGCCATTCCTGGTGGCCCCACATGTACAAGGGGGTCCGTAAGTACGTCCAGGCATATGAGACGTGTCAGCGTCCGCTCCTTTGATGGTCTTGACGGTTCCGGCGGATTGCTGGAGCTCCGTGAGCATGGTCTTCATCTTTGAGCTTCCCGCTCACGCGCGCGGCCACACTGGCATATTGGTCTTTGTGTGCCGTCTGAGCAAGATGGTGCGACTGGCCGCGGTGCGGAAGAGCGTGACTGCGTCTCAGGCGGCTCAGCTCTTTGTGGACAATGTCTTTCGTCATCACGGCCCCCCCGAGGCCTTCATGAGTGACAGAGACCCAAGGTTCGTGGCCCGCTTTTGGCAACACCTCTTCCACCTTCTAGGCACGAGGTTGGACATGTCCACAGCGGACCATCCTCAGACCGACGGTCATACGGAGCTAGACCAGAGTGCTGGAAGACACTCTTCGGAGTGTCAGCGCTGCAGAACTCACCAAGTAGAGCACGTTTCTTCCACAAGTGGGGTTTGCGCTTAACAATGCAGTGCATACGTCCACGGGCTTCACTCCGCTCTACGTGAACGGGCTGCGGCACCAGCGTACGCCGCTGACGTTGCCGCCGGCTTCGAATTTAGGCGAGGGAGGGGCTAATGACGAGGACCCAAGGGGCCTCAAAGGCCTAAGAACGTCCGTCAAACCGAATCTGCTCTCGTTCATTGAGACTGGCGAGGCTGTTCGACAGCGCGTTCGGGACGCTATGGCGGCGGATCAAGACCGACAGAAGGAAAAGAGCGACCGCCATGGGCGGGCAAACATTCATGTGTTTCAAAGGGGAGACCAAGTCTTATTAAATACCAAGAACCTCCCTATTTCTGCGGTGTCCACGGTAGGCAGCACGAAGTTGCGGCCCCGCTTCATCGGTCCGTTTACGGTTATTGGTGTCCATGACCATGCGTGCACACTGGATTTGCCATCCGCTTTGGCCACGCATCCGACGTTCTACGTTGGGCTGCTTAAGGCTTACCATCCGGCTGAGGCGATCGAACCCTCGGATGCTGACCCATCGAGTATTGACAGAGGGCATTTGCCACCACTTCCAACAGTTTCTCCTTCGCAGGAGCCGGGGGGGGACGGAGCGCACAGCAAGATCCGCTTGGCGGCGCTCGTCGCGGTCCTCCAAGGTCCCGACCCGTGAGTAGAGCGTCCGGATCCAACCGAGATGCTCGGATAAGGAGCGCCGCACTTCCCCGGCGGTCCGCTCGCATTGCGACAGTCGGCAACTCACCCGATCCAGTTCTCGACCAAGGTGGTCCACCTGTTCAGGCAAGCCCTGCACACGGTGCCGCAGGCGACGTAAGTCCTCAGGAACATCGCGACCAGCCTCAGCGAGGGACTCGACGGTCTGAAGGCGACCACATAGCGTCACCAAGTCCGCCCTCTGGGCATCCAGAAGCCGTTGTGTAACGGGCTGGTTACGGTTACATTAGGAGATAAACAAAAGTTACGTAAGTAGGTAGGAGCCTAATGGCTACATGCACAAAAGAAGGTATAGGCACACGAATAGCGTGTGCCCTGTTGTCACTATCGGATTGGGTGAAATTGGGTAGCCAGACCCATTTCAGCCAATCCGGTATTGTCTTATATTTGAGTGGTTCACAAAGAGGACGGGCCCCCCGCTCTCGCTCCATAAATAGTGAGTTAAATTTGCCCCAAACCTGACACTAGATTCTACTAATTGCGAGCTTCCTCTTGCATTAATAGTGCACGCTAGTGACGGTATTTGTTACCCCGTAACCGGTTGACAGCTTTCCACGGCCGACAGCAGTCCACCCCGACCCTCGGAACCTGATGCAGGCGGGTCGTCACCACGCCGTCCCGGCCAGCGACGCGGAGCGTCTCGATCGGCCTCTCCACCGAGCTCCGCCTCCACTTCTTGCATGCCGTCGCTGCCCTAATAGCCGCCGCTGCCGCCTCACCATTCGCCCGTCGTTCCGCTGAATTATCGTGAACCAACTGCTCCTCAATGTCAACCGCTACTCGTTGTAATAATGCCGCCGGGTAGTGATATGTAACTAGGAACGATACGTGGGCAATGTACCGCTCTGGTTCGCCACTCACATCCTCCCGTTCCACTAGAAAATAGTCGTAGCCTGCCGACTCGACTGCTTGCGTTGGTCCAAGCCGCTGATGTACGAATTTAGACGCTTTAGGCCCTCTCGGCGGCTTAAACATCCAAACGCGATCTCCAGGACTGACCGTTCGCATGGTTCGCACCTTCCGATTACAATACTTCACCTTCCGTTCTTGTCCACGCGTCCTCGCCATCTCTGCGCACGTCCAACTACTCTGCATCGCTGCTAGGAGCTGCCTGTGATACGCCGTCAATTCACCGGCCTCGCTGACTCCCGTACTTCGTAATAGCTCGTTAGGACTCCTTAATTTTCGACCCATCATAATTTGTTCGGTGACAGCTTGACTGTTGAATGCTGTCCGGAATTGTAGGCGTAGACCGCGAAGTCCACCCACACGTCCCAGTCTTTTTGTGCTTCCTCGTGCATACAGGATTAATCTGTTGTGCCTGCAACAAGATTACTAACTCTTCGATCACGTTGCCAGTCAATGTCGGGGCCCCGTCCGTCAACAATTCTCGAAACGGTCCGAACTTAAGCACGACGGGCTTCATCAATAACTCGGCCACGTTTTCCGCCGTATGCTGCGTCACCGTCACTGCCATTGCGTAGCGCGTTACGTACGCAAGTGCCGCGATCACGTAGCGTGGCCCACCGTCACTCGCTGGTAGTGGTCCCGCCACATCTAACGCCCACATATCGCCTACGTCGCCGCCTTTAATACTTTGAAGCGGAGGCACAATCTCACGTGGACGCGCCTTTCTACTTCCGCACTCTTGACATCCGCGCACTCATTGTTCCACTTCTTGTCATAGCGCCGGCCACCAATATACTTGCGCAATTCGCGCATGGGTATGGAGAGCTCGTAAATGCCCTGCCCACACGGAATCGTGACACTCTTTAAAGCCTACTGGCCAAAGCTCTGGCGGCAGGACTACACGTCGTCCATCGGTCGTATTGATTAGTACTAGACCGTGCCGCCTCTCGATATTCATGCCGTTGTGTTCACCGGCCTCCAACAACCGCTACACTAGTCTGCTCTTCCGTTGTGCCGTAACGATGTCTTCGTACGTCAACTGTAGCGTTGGCATACCCGTTCGCCGAACCACATCCTCATTACTCGCATTCGTCACGTTCGACTCGCCGTTCTCCTCGACCACCATGCGCATCTCAACTCCATCTCCGCCGAGTATCGGTCCTACACAACATCGTTCATCACTGCGTTGATCTCGCAGTACCGCCCCCATCATTTCCGTCATCGGCTTCCTGTCCTTGGCGCTGCTCGCCACGTCCTCGTTGGTTGCGCTCATTACGTCATCGTTCGTCATCGGCGTCACTTCGCGCGACTCTGTCGGAGTTCTACGTAATGCCTCCATTCACGTCATACTCGCTCTTTGCTCACACGTCAGGTTCGCGACCGTTCGCTCGTTCTCCACATCGCTTGCCAACTCGTTCCGCGTTCGGCGCGGCTCGCGACGCTTCGCACCACTCTTCGTGTTGCGGATGCGTCGTCGTCCGCTACATTGCTTCGTGCCGTTCGATTCGCGTCTTCGTCGTCTGCGCTTGTTACATCCTTAGCAAGTTGACTTCGTTCATCGCCACCGCGTCATGCCACGCCCTGCTCGCGCCGTTAGCCGGCATCGCCGTCACCGCCGATATCACTTGCCCAAGTCACTCGTATTCTCCGTACTGCTCGCCCTCGTAATAGCCGCTCGTCACTTGCAACTCGCCTGCTATTACTCCCCTCATCATCTACGTTTCTCGTCCCGATCATCTGTTCGTGCCTCGAACCCGTACCATCCGTAGGGAGGCTGTCCCTCGCTACCACCACATTCTCAGTCTCGTTCATCTCGACCGCCACGCTGCGGTTCGTCTCCATCGTTCCATCAGACGGTAGCCGTGCCGCCTTCCGCTCTTTTGCTCGTCGTCGCCGGCCAATCGCCGCTAATACTACAGCTGGAATCGGTGTTCTAGAGCGGGCATCTGCCACTACGTTTGTAGCTCCCGGTCTATACTGTACATCGTAATCTATCTCCTGCAAAGTTAAAGCCTAGCTATGTAATTTCCCCGTCAAGTCATCAACCATTTAAGTGCAGAATGGTCGATAATAATAGTAAAGCCTCGCCCGTATAGACATGGTCTAAAGCGTTTAATCGCCCACACCACTGCGAGTCACTCCAGCTCTGTGATACCATAATTTGTCTATGTCGTACTATTCACTTTGCACGCGTACGCTACCGGTTGCCATCCATCCCACGATCCTGCATGAAGCAAGCGCCCAATCCCATCTTACTCGCATCTGTCACTAGTCGAAACGGTAGGTTGAAGCCGGGATAGATTAACAACGGTTTACTCCTTAGGACGGTCTTCACTCGTTCGAATGCCGCCTGTTGCGCGTCTGTCCATTCCCATTCCGCTCCTTTCCGTAGTAACTTTGTCATCGGCGCCATGAAACTTCCGAATCCCTCGATAAATCGTCGATAATAACCGGCCAAATGCACGAAACGTTTCACCTCCACCGCATCTCGTGGTTGGGGAAAGTCTCTTACTGCAGTGCCTAGCCGATCCAAGGGCCGCACACCGTCCGCGCTCAACTCGTGCCCTTGGTATTTCATTCGTCTCGCCGCAAACACGCATTTTTTTTAGTTTTAGGGTTAGTCCTGCTGCTGCAAGTCTTTCCAACACGCAAGCCAACTCCACGACATGTTGCTCTATACCTCCTCGCGTATAGACAACAATATCATCTAAATAGACTAGGCACGTAAGACCACGTAATCCACTGCTCATCATTCTCTGAAACGTTGACGGCGCATTATTCAACCCAAAAGGCATCCGGACAAATTGATATAGATCCTGCTGCGTGGTAGCGGCCGGCTTTGCCTTATCCTTTTCGACTACACGTATCTGCCAATATCCAGCTTTGAGATCCAACGTACTGAACAATAAGGCGTCACCGAATGCCTCTAATGTTTCATCTATCCGCGGAAGTGGATATACATCTTTCTTCGTAACTTTGTTGAGTGCGCGATAGTCAACACAAAATTGCACCTCTCCGACCTTCTTACGCATTTGCACAGCGGGAAACCCTTGCCTCCGTCACCTTCTTCGATCACGCCCGCTGCAAGCATCTTCTGCACATTATCTTCAACCACTTTACTCTCTGATTGTGCCTGTCGGCGTCTCTTCAACATTCTTGGCGCCGCGTCGCCCGCATCGATATGGTGCTCAGTTCTAAGTGAGGTGGCAGGCGGGCAGTCCACTTTTGCCGCCGCCAACTGTCTATACAATCTCAGTAGTTTGGTAATCAGTTGTCTACCGCCCTTGTCCTCGACACCAATATGCAAGTTGCTCTCGTCTTCAAGTGGTTCTTGGCTATCGCCTAACACGTCGAGCCACTCGTTAACTCGTTCACGCCGCAACAAGCCGCCCAATCGCACCACCTCGACATCATTACTCAGTGGGGTCCACTGCCCCAATTCTCGCCTCGCGGGTAGTCGTACCCTATCATTCTTCGCGTTCACTGTGGGAACTAATACTTTGCCGCCCTTCACTTTCGTGACGGTTGCCACCAGCATCACTGCGCCCGTTCGTTCAGTGGATAAGAATATGCCCACTTCTCCGTCCTCTGCCGAAACTGACACTTCGATTGGCGTAACCGTATAACCGGCTAGCTCCATTCGTCGTACCATTCGAACCGCCGCCACTCGGGCGTTAACTGCGCTGCCGTTCGTCCGGAACGGGACAACTACCACTCATCCCGCCGTAGTGTAGCGCTCCTCGTTTTCGTTCAAAGGCCATGATAGCGCCGTGCGCTCGCATGAAGTCTACTTCTAAGAGGGATTCGTCGGTAGACCCCGATACAATGCACGCTTTCACGCTAATGACTTCTCCAAAGATATTGCTCATCCGAAACTGCCACACACCGACTACGTCCAACAAAAAGCTTCCGATCCCTTCAACTTAATCAACAGGGGCTTCTCGTGCCACTCCGTCGCCATACTGCATCCTGTCGGTGCCCGCCAACGTATATCGAGCTCCGCTACCCAACTTCCCGTGCTGTCTTGCACCAGCCACTTCCATGAGTTCGGTGGGCAACCCATCATCCGCGCCAGCGACTCCCCGTCATCATTGCGACGAAAAGGTTGCTCAGGACTTCGGGGAGCAGTGACTGGAAACAGTGAAGAGAGAGCCGACTTTGGCACCATCATGGGTCTGGTTAAGTCCCGCGTGTCGCAGGTCGTCGATACCCATGAGGCTGAAGACTTGGCTGCTCAAGAACAAGACTGAAGCTCAAGTTGTTGAAACTCGGTGATGATATCGCGACTGCACTGGAAAACACGAAGCTGAACGCCTTGAGAGAATACACCAAAATGGTTGTAATAGATGGGCGGTACGAGCGAATAGGAGTCGCGTCAATACGCAAGAAGAGTGCCATGTCAGTGACGGACGTGTGCGCAATACCGAGGTGATAGACTGCCAGATGAGGCAGGCGGCGAACGAGCGGCGAAGCCACGCGCCAAGTGTTGACGGGGTGGTGTGTGTTGAACTACCACGTGGAGGTAGTATACGTGAAAGGTTTGGGGGCGAGCCAACAGCATATACGGAGGCGTTGGGCTCACTTCTGAAAAAAACATACGGAGGCGTTAGGCTTACTCTTGAAAGTCACGGTTGGGCTGAGACATGCGGGGTGGCTTGAGAGTTTTTTCCGAACGATGCTCTAGTCTAAACGAACGACGCGTCTGAGAACGGACGGTGAGACAAGTGAGTAGGACGGGAGCGTCGCGGAACCACGAGTGTATCGTGAGCGGAGGTCGGCTCGGTTTCAGGCGGTGCGGCACGTGAACGGAGGCGGACGCGGGCACTGAGGTCTGTAGTCGTCCTAGTAACCGCCAGCACGGGATCTGGGGACAGTTAGACGGACTGGTCACGCGAGGCATCGTTGGTGTACGTGTACGTGAACGTGAACGAAAGATAGAACGAGAACGAGTGTAGAGTTGAGTAACTAGCTTTATTAACTAAGGCTGAGCTAACGCTCTAATAAATTAGGAGCGGACGTGGTAGCACAGACGTCCGGCAGGGGGAGAACCGGTGATCTCCGACGGCCAGTACGGTGTTGAGTTGACGGTCGAATCACGTAAGAACCCGCAGCGTGAGTATACGATCTGCCCAGCGGTCCGGGCAAGATAAGAGGACCAGCACATGGTGTTCATACAGGGGCGATTCAGTCAAGAGCGATACAGTAACGACTCGAGAAGTTCCCCGACGGCGAAGAACGTCACGATGGCGAGTCTGACACCTACCCGTACCAAGACGACCACTAAGTCCGAAAAAACCAAGCGCGTCACGAGGCGTAGGACTATGGATACGCTAGCACGAAGTGATGGTGATGACGAAGAGGATGGCGGTCGAGACGTCCAAGATCACCCTTCTGCGAACGAGGCGTGTCTTGAAACGAGTCGGACAGCGCCTGCGGCGGAAGACACGGTGGTTATGGCGACGGCGTAGCTGGCGACGACGCAGCACGAAGCCAAGGCGGAAACACCACATGACGTCACGGAGGCGGTGCCTACGCAAGCCGAGAGGCAAGACGAAGTAGCCGCGGTAGCAGCACCTGCGACAGAGGTAGCGGCACTGGTTTCCGCCTTGTACCAATTAACGACGGTGGTAGTGGGGCTCCAGGCTCGCGTGGACGAAGACGGTCGGCCCACAGCACCAAGACTCACGAGCAACGAAGAAGACAAAGTAGCGGTTACGCGGCATGAGACAACGACAGCGGGAAGTCACACCGAGATGGAAGAACGTGCAGCGGCACCCGAACTCGCGGCCATGGCGACAGCTGTGGGGCGGTTGGCAGTAATGGTGGCACGCCTGCAACCTGCAGAAGGCAGTGGAGAGCCCACTGGTCAGCAGCCGGTCGGACATGAGCGACGACAACGAGTAGTACTAGTAAGGCCGACATCGGGAGCGCCATACGACGGTGGCTCGTCGGACTCGGACAAGAACTACAGCGACAATAGCGATGATGACAGTACGGCGGGTGGCCGTAGCGATGAGAACGGTAGCGATGAGGACGGTAGCGACGGCATCGTGTCTAATGATGGCTCCGATGAGGAAGAGCGCGTGCGGCGGCGACGAAGTGTGTGACGAGAGCGACGAGAACGAAGAGGGTGAGAGAGAGGCAACCGAGAGATGCAACCCCGGCGCAATAGTGTGAAGGATCTGGAACTGCCTACCTTCCCCCCTTCACCAAAAGTCTATGTGTCTACGTGGATTGATCGCGTCGACTTGGCTCTCAAAGGTGCAGAGGAATCAGGACGCGGCAAGTGGACTGACTTTGCTCTATATTACATGTTGGGCAACAAGTTGATGGAGAATGCTGCTAGATGGTGGGTCAATATGAATCGACAGTTACCGAAGCGAAAGAGGACATGGAGTACCTTGAAACGAGCCCTCTTATGGCGCTATGGAGAAAAGAAGGACAAGTCAGCAGCTGAATGGCGTGTGAGTATGAGACCGATGATGCCCGGCGAGACCTAAGCCCTACCTCATACCGATGACGAGTACGATGGGACAGACCATGGTGATTCCAGGTATCGGCGGACCAGGCCTACCTACAGTCATGACGGCCAATGCGGGTTTAGGAAGAACATGGAGCACGCTGCGCTCTTCACGAATCCGCAGGGCGTCTACAACGTGGTGACGGGCACGTGGGACCCACCACCAGGCCACGTGTGGAATGGCAAGTACTGGTACGAGCCGAAGAAAGCCGAGCAGAAGCGGACGGCCTTGACGTTGCCTGCAAGTGACCGAACGACGAGCAAGAAGACGGCGAAGGTCGGGTCGAAGCGCGAGATCATCGAGTCGAGTAGCGACGAGTTGGACGCCAAGCCGAGAAAGAAGAAACTGAAGGCGGCCGTGGAGCAGACGTCGGGCACCAAGCGACGAGTCGAGACGATGGCGTCAGAAGAGATTCAATCGAGTAATGAGAGCAGGCCGAACAGAGGAATGTGCTTCCAGTGTGACCAGCATGATCATTGGTCGACGTAGTGTCCGTATAAGCCGAAATGCTATGCGTGTAACCAACCTGGGCACTTCGTACGAGCATGCACTGATCCGGACGCCAAGGCTCGGAATGACGTGTACATGCAGCAACGGGGGCGCAAGACGAGCGCGGCGCCGGAAAACTAGTCGTGGACGCGGTAACGGGGGCACGACGTCCAGAACGAGGAAGAAAACCCCTGTTGGTAGAGCTGACGACGAATTGGGGTGACCCGACGACGAGGACGAAATGGCGGAGACCAACACGAGCCACGGGGACCGAGCGAGAGTGAAGGCGACCCCAGCGCGGACTGTGACGGCGAGCATGACGAGCGATGATGATGGCATGGCGGTAGTTATGCAGCGGATGAGTGAAGATACGTAAGCGAAGGACGAAGAGAAAGCGGCGAGGTATGTCGCCACGGTAAGGCCGACGATGGCAGCAGCGCGGTACGTGCGTGCTGACTAGCGTCATGAGCACGACGAAAGCGACGACGAAGTTGAAACTGGGGAAGGCGGCGGAGTCGCTCGAACTGGAGAAGGCGCGGAGTCGCAGGAACCGGCAATGAAGATGGATGCGAGCACGGGGACAGCGGGCGAGTGCTTGGAGGCAGCGTCGCTGGTGCTGCCAGATGGCATCGGCACAGCTGTGGAATGTACGCAGACGGCGGCGGCGTTGAAGTTGAACGAGGGTATGAGCACGAGTGAGACGAATGTGTCCGAGGACATGGAGACGTTCGACGCGAACGCGAAGCCCGAAGCGGACGAAGACGGGCTGAATGAGGTTGTCGACGAGAAGACGAATGAAGAGTCGCGCATAGATATTGATAGTACGGTCGCGGAAGATGACGACGTGCAATGCGAACGTGTCGCGCGGCGGCAGGCACGAAGAAGCGCTAAGCGAGAACGCGCGAAAGCCTGGCTGGCCCGGAAAAAGCGCCGAGAACGCGATGAGACGGCTGAGCAACAGCGAGTGAGCGAGTGAACGATGAGCGACTAGCAGAACGGAGGTAGGTGGCTGCTAAAGCCCTTGAACAGCTGCGAGAGCGTAAACAACTACGGGAGCGCGAGAAGACGGATGCTCAGGTGGAACAACGCAGAAACCACGCAGGAGTCAGCATAGTGCAGCACCGAACGGCAGGTACTACGGGACGAGCAGTGCGTAGCGATGTCTTGGTCGTCCATGAGTGAGTCCATGGTGGTCGGAAAGGGACCAGCCTTGAGCTTTGAGGCAGCTGGCTTCGAAGCCCTAGCGAGACATGCCAAGAGACCAATCACACTCAATAGTGCGATGTATGCACGCATTGACTAGCTGGACTATGCTGTGTTGATGGTGCTTGAGCTCTGAGAGGTAAATTATGATATGCTAGAAGTTTTGTAGGTGTCATTTTAATTACGTGTATATCAATATTGTGCCTTGCACGAATTTTGTTTGCATATAAGGGCTCCACAGCAACGAGCAAATCATTAGAATTACTCCCAGCGGTAAATAACTCGAAGCTAAAACTAAGTCGTTCATCCACCACCACTCACATACCACAAAGCTAAATAGGTGGCTTGCATCTATTGTGGCTTGCTCATCTTTTGGTAAATCACGGGCCCTGAAATCGATTTTGGGGGGTCCAATTTATATAGATGGTCCAATATACCGATATAGTTGAAACGAGCGATGAGAACAAAAGCCCGTTTTGCCGCGTAAATCGCGCAAAAACGATAGGATGGCAGTTTGGCGACCACCGTGCAGCCCCGTGGTAGTAGAAATAGACACCCTCAACCTACTGAACATCGTGTCAGGAGGTGCGTTTTATTACACTCGCTGGTGACTTTGGTTACCACCATCCTAATCTTAATCTTGAAGATCGCATTTGAGATCGGATACAGCCTTAAAGCGGATTCAAGTTGTATCCGCAACCGGCTCCTACCTGCCCTTGTCGAGAATCTACTCAGCCGCACCATGCGACTTTGAAATTTGAACTAATTTTAAAAACTCAATCAATCGGAGCGATGAAGCTTTTGGCGAATACGTATAATTTCATATTTGTACACATGGAACCCGTGGCTCTAATTGCGAGCTGTTGCTGCCTGCAATCCATGTTGACCAATCTTCAAAAAAAAAAGCGCACTCTGAATAACACACATATATATTGCACAGTTTTACGGACCACTACAATACATGTACTTCGAAATACAGCTCGGTCGATGTTCTTGACTGCTTGTGGTCTTCGTTGGAGCTCGGAGCTCTGGCTGGCCAATCTTCGAATGATCGAGATTGCTTCTGGCTCGGTTCGGAAACCCGCGGTTCAGCCACTTGCCCATCTCGTACTTAACCCACCACTTTCCTCCTTCGATCATCACTTCATGGGGCAAGTAGACTTGATTAGCTCGGAGAGTTAGGCTCGCTGGAGTTCCCCCTCGAGTGCATCGTGATTGGTCTCGGTGTGTTCCCATGTTGAGGCCGTGATCATGCTTCTTGCCGCATCTCGAATCATACCAGGCTGCAGACGGGTGTACACTGTGAAGCACCAGCTGGACCACCTTCCCATTAGCCGAATGACCAGGTCACTTTACCCAGCCGCCACAAGTGCGCATGCACCTCCTATGCGCACTGAATGGCATGAGTAGTCCTTGGGCGGTAGTCCCAAATCCTTTGCCGTTTCCTTGGTGAGATTCGCCACGGTAGCCTTTTGGATCGTTCCCCGCCGTGAAGTGGATGTGAGGTATGGGCCCAGGGCCATCCCTGCTGCGATCCAGTTCCCTCGTATCAGGAGGCACTCTTGAGCCGCTGCCACTGGGCACAGCACCTGGTGCTCTGAGCGATAATGGCGAACGCCCACTCCTTGTGCAGTCCGGTCGCCCTTGTGAGATTCGAAGAGAACTTCTACCGAGTGGACGCGACGTCCCTGGGGTTAATTTTGACACCTTGACTGTTTCGAAGGATCCCGTTACAAGCCTTGCCACAATGGGCTCTGTCGTTGCCCGTCGAGGTATCCACGGACACTGGCCCCCAAAGCTCTGAGCTTCTATCGAGAAAGAAGAATGCTAGCACGATTGATCCCCACAGGAGACGTCCTTGATCGTCCAAAGGCCCGAGTAGTGTTCGCATCTCGAGCAGCATCGGTGGAGTAACTGGCTGCATCCGCTCCACTGACTGTTCGAGCGCTTAAACCCTTGAGCGATGAGCTCAAATTCCGGATCACGGTAATTGAGTCTGGCATTCCGGACGGCCTTGTGCGCGAATGCCACCGCTGCCATCTTTCCGTCGAAGGTCTGGTACTTATTGCCTTTCCTGGACTTGTTGTGACCCTCTGAGGCGCACAACCCGGCGAACAGTCCGACCATCCTGGCTTGCTGTGCCCTAGACAGCTCGTCGATCCACACAGGAAAACCGAAGTCGTTGCAAAACGCCTCCCAGAACTTGAAGTTCTTGCTGTAACGCCCGAGGGTCCCCTTGGCAATTGCAGCCTCCTTGGGATATGTTGTTTTCTCTTCGATCCTTGGCGGCGTTCGTTATCTGGTCGTCATGATGACACTGTTTAGTAATAGTATGTATATCGCATTTTGGGGTCTGCTCCATGGCTCTGCTGAACGTGTGGGTCGAAAAGTGAATCCGGTAATGAGCCTGGCTCAGAGCGCACTGGCGCAAATGTTCCTGCCCTTCAGGCGAAGAGCAATTCATCCTGTCGATGATTCGGGTAAACCAGCGCGACTCACTATGAATCGCGACGTGACGCCAGGCGTCCTTGATGGTTTGACCTGGTCCCCACTCCTTGGTTACCCTAGCAATTGCTTGGGTCACTCCGACATCATCCATTCCGTCATCGGTGTGGTCGATCAGTAGGCGTTCTCCGAGAACCATGCTCGAGATCGTTAGACGATGTTGTTGTATCTGCACCAACCAAACATCGTCGATGTGCGCTCTGCATTCGAACAACTCCATGGGGATCCCGGCGAACTCGTTTTGGAAGACTAGCTCTCTCCACCACTGGATGTCCTTCTGAAGGGCATCCATCATTGGTACTCCGGCTTTGTGGCGTTTCCGGCATTTTATCTGGATGGTCACCAAACGCTGGATGAAATGCTTTGTGACCGGGATGAAGCTAATGACATGCCGTAGGACTCCAACCAGACTGTCCAGCTGTTTCATTGTTACGAACTTTCGCCTGGCGACGTCGTCCAAAATCCCACGCATTTTCTTGATCTTCCTCTGAGGAACCGAGATGAGCTCGTTGGGGATATCCCAGTCGATGCTGACTGCGTGGAAGCACCGCGACCAGGTCGTAAACTTTCCTTCGTGCCAACCCGCTGATCCAAACACAAGTTTGACACCGTCTCTGAGACGTTGTTCTGCCTTCTGAAGGCGTTCGCCGATGTCAACTTCGATGAGGACGATGTCGTCCACCCACTGGAATATCCAAAATGGTTCAGAATAGCCGAGAACGCTCGATGCGCCAGTGCGTTGGTAGTGTCGGACAGCTTTCCCAAACACCGCGAAGAAGCCCGGGGACGACGTCCACCCGAAGACGGCCATCCCAGATACTATGCCATGGTTGGAACGCGGCATCCTTTCCCCAAAAGCGGACGCATGGTCAGCGTGAACCGGGACATGGTGGAATGCGTCCGCGATATCCACGACCATGGCGTAGATGGCGTACCCAGGGTACCGGCGACAAAGGTCGCGCACACGTTGAGCGATGGAATCAAATGGATTCCACGTGGCGTTCGGAGAGGCGTCAGAATTAGTCTGGACATTGACTGAGCCGCCAGGCGGTGCCGACAAGTCGTGGATAATGCGCCCATCGATGTGGAGAGGAATGTCCTTCTTGGCCACCAGAGCGAACGAACTTGAGTGGAACCCAGGGTCCCGTTGAAGTGTAGCCAGAGTCGCAACCAAACAGCGACCCTTGTAATAGTCGGCGAGAAGCTTGTCGATGAACAGTGGAGCACCGGACTCGGCACCCCCATAGTTGTCAGGCAGAGGTCTCACTCCACACCGGGCATCGGGGTTGACCCATGGGGGAGCGATGCCGTCTGTCGCAATGGTACAGAGGAGCCGGAGCTGGGGATACGTGGCCGAATGGACTTCGTACAACCAGGGGCGGAGTGCTCTGTTGGGGCGGGGGTCTTTGGAGATCGGACCTCGAAACGCGCGCAAGGTGCCGGAGATTCCCAATTTGGGGACCGTAATAAGGGCATCCAGAATGCCAGCGTCCACTAGAGGTACGGAAAACGGTGGAGAGGTCGCCGCAACGAGGGCTGAATCCAGAGGAAACGGGATGTCGAACCGCCTGGCGGTATCCATCAGCGTGGTGAAACATCGGCTGGAACGCATCTGGCGACTCCGTTGACAACGCAGGGACGAGAGACGTTGATATCGAATTCGGACGTCAGGTCTCTAGCGATAGTATGGATCTGGCTCGGTGCCGCTCGGTGACGCCCTGGGGCATGTATCGGATGATCAGGCCACGATGGCACAAACCGTCTCCTAATGAGGTGACCAAGAGTACTGAGCTCGAACACGACCAGCGACCAGGTCGCCCTCAAGTGTGCACGGCTGTCGTTCACGATGTCGGTTGTGGCCGAGATAAAGGAAGGGTGGAGAGCCGGGTACTTGTTCAAGCTGGGCTGGAGCTGTCCAGGCCAGGTGTATCCACGGAGATGTTCATCCACCCCGATATCCATGACCCAATTGCACAGGGCATCTGCGGCGGTATTAAACTCCCGTCGTACGTGCCACAAGTAAGTAAGGGGCAACACCGCCCCCAAGGATCGGATAGCAGCAACGTACGGACGGAGGTGGACCGCGTTGCAGTCAGACTGCATGAGGGCCTGGTCCACGATAAGCGCTGAGTCACCGAACACGTGGACGCTGGTGGTGCGACCGCGCTGCCGTGTCGAACGGAGACACGAGAGAAGGCCCTGGGCCTCCATGGCGTTGTTGGTTTGGACGTCGCCGAAAGCGGGAGCCTCCCAATGGAGACGCTCGCGGGAGGCTGACCAAATACACCATGCGTAGGCGCTCCTGCCCGTCAAATGGCGGCAGCCCCCATCGAAAGCCACAACAAGGTAATTCGTTGTGGCCGCCGAAGTAGAAACGAACGGGAAGGCGTTAGACACCGAAGGCGCATGAGGGGAAGCGCCAGGGACATCGATATCCGCTGGATGTGCGTCAGACGCACTGAGATCCGCGCGGGTTGGGCCAGAACGAAGACGTCAGACGTTAATGACCTCGCAGGAAGAACACCAGGTGCCTCTGGCAATACAGCACTAGACCCGATCGGCATTAGAGCCGAGGTGTGACGAACGCCAGGCGAATCGACGGCCGGGATATTTGCGCCGGGCCACAGCCGGGGGGGCTGCGCTAGGACAGAAGATGCCATGCATCGGCGGCCTCGCAGACGATTGAGGGTGAAGAAGCCGTGCGTCAGACACGTTGGCAACCAGGGGCGGAAACGGAAGGCCGAGGTTCATATTATCTCTAGATAATCTAAGGCCGAAGAGGAAACCGCCCCTACATCTTCACGAATGCTGTGGATGGTCGGACTTGAGTCCGCCGTGATGCGTCATTACCCACTGGAGAACTTCCAGAGGTAGCGGCCGAAGTTGGTGGATATGTGGACACCGAGGGAAGGTACAGTCCTTCTCGACTTGAAACCGCAAGCAAACCTGGGTTCCGTCTTCAAGTGGTATCTAATTCGGAGTCGCTGCAGGTATCACCGACGACTGCGCTTGTTGAACCCCTGGGGTCCGAGTGACAGAAGGTCGGCCACGCGGAGGCACCTGGCCCTGGGCCCGTGGGTAAGCCGTGCCCTGCCCCGGCAGTCGCAGTAAGGCACGGTGAACGGCATCACTGAGGACGCGCGTGACGAAGCGGATGTACTCTGGAGAATCGCGGCTGAGAATGCGGTGCGCACGTTCCTCCAAGTCCCGGCTCGGGGTCCCGTGGAGGATGTCCTCAAAGAGCTGGCGAAACCCAGCTCGGTACAGATTGCACATGGCATGAATCTCCGGAAGAGGTGCGGTGCCTGGCCCCTCGTAGATAGCATGAGTGTGAACGGCCCGCAGTACTGCCACAACGTCGGACGGGTACCATTCCGACGCAGCGTCCTGAATGGCCCATAACACAGAGTGAAGGTGAACCACCCGACGGATCTGGAAGCGGGGAGCAGGCTCAGGCCCACCCCATTGACCGTCGTCATGCAGGACGGTGCGGTCTTGATGGTGGGCGCCGGGTCCTCAGAGGACAGGAAGTGACCAAATGGACGGCTGGTAAAGTCCACGGCATACAGCATCTTGATGGCCACTTTGGTTGCTCGGTATCGGCCCCGCCAACGCTCATGCTGAAGCATGAAGCGAACTTGTCGTGCGGACGCATGGCATCGAACCGAACAAAGGAGTTGTGATTACCTGGGTGGGGGCCGCCTGGTCGCGAGCCGACTCGCGCAATAGCGTGACCTTGGGCCCCGCGTTCAGTCGGGCGGAACAAGGCGTTGCCAACCGGGCGAAAGATTCGTGGGGATCGGTCGTGTCACCGGGAGCGACGATGCCAGCTACGGGAGTGAGAACGATGTGGTGGGCTGCGTGACCGGTGGCGGTGGCGCGAGCCCCGAGAACGAGACCGGTGCAACCGTCCGCGAGACCGAGAACGTGACTGGTGCCGGCTTTCGCGAGACCGAGAGCGACGATGCCAGCTACGGGAGTGAGAACGATGTGGTGGGCTGCGTGACCGGTGGCGGTGGCGCGAGCCCCGAGAACGAGACCGGTGCAACCGTCCGCGAGACCGAGAACGTGACTGGTGCCGG
>BSXT01000957.1:0-24346 GCA_030267785.1 Phytophthora fragariaefolia | reverse complement strand
CTAAAACGGAGTGTTATTAATACAGTCAGTTAACATCTAACCTTGGAGTGTGTAAGTCGATTGGTACCGGGTACCAATAGCGACCGGGAAGGCCAGGCCTCTTACATACGGTAGTGCAGTGACGCCCGGCGTCTGCCCAGGTTAGCGCGTTACGCTTCCTTATCGCTACGGTGCGTGTGACCCCCGTCACACCATCAACTGTTGATTGAAGAGCAGATGGGGCTCCACTGTTATGCGCGTGCTGTTGTATTTGGGGAGAACGTTTTCCGAGGCATCAGCTTTCGTGCTACGCAACATTTTGCGCGCGATGAAAGGTGTGGAAGGTGCTTCGCGTACCAGTTAGCTGGACGTCGGGTGCTGAACTCTGGATTTACAAACGCAGGAAGTGATTATCAATTTGTTTTAGTACAAGTCGTCCAAAACAACATGTGTAAAGATCCTGAATTCATTATACCAAAATGCGTAGTACTACAAGCTGCAGTTGTGTACTTCTCCTCCACCACGTCGGGTGTCAACCCGCAAAGTCAATGAAAACTGTGTGTAAAGTTCTTGAATTCACTATAGAAAATGCATACCACTACTCGATACTGCGTCGTCATGATGAACTCACAGCACAATGTACAACATTGTTTTTTTCGCGCACTTCTTCTTTGGTGGCTTCAGCTCGAACTACTCTGAATTCCTACGCAAGTTACCTTTTCCCGAAAAGAGTTTGTGAGGGAGATAGAATCGGTTGCATTTCTCCCAGCATGTCCATGTTCTCTGTGGAGACATGAATGGCTTTGGCTCTATTTTTCCATGTATGTCCTTGCAAAGCCATACTGCGTGAATAATGCAAAATCTGTAACTTCAGTGGGTTCCTGTCTTCCCATGCATTGGCGTCGCTTACGGTTTGCTCCCTGGAACATTTGCTTCGACGACACTGCCATACACATCTGCTTCGGGCTCTCATTGAGAGGTCCGGTGCCGTCAACGCGCCCGAAGTCAGCGCATTTGTAGTGTAAAGCATCTGAGCACTATTAAGATCTTCTGCCCATTTACCTGATAGTAGATCATTTATCAAATCCAGCACGAAGCCACGATGAGGGTCTCGACAAGTTTGATTGACGCATCAGCATTAGAAACCACCCGAACGATATTTCCATTGCACCACAACGCGGCAAGGATTTGGTGCTCAGCAGACACTCCATGGCGATAGCCTCCACGCACACTTTCCTTGCTGTGGAGTATCACATGCTTAGGGAAGTGCTTGCAGTCAGTCCTGACAGTACCTCGTCCGCGCAGACCTTTTAACCGTAATGCTTGCAGCAGCTGTACAGAAGTGTAGAAGTTATCTGTATTCACTACACGCTGGCTCCCGTAAATCGACCGCACGACCTCTAAGACGTGTTGCCGAACGGTTGCCACTTCTTTTAGCTCATCACGAAGTGCCTCGGCTTCTGACATGGATGTCACCGTGTGGAGGCGATCGGTAATGCCTCCAGCGCGATGCAGACGATAGTAACCCACGTTGACGCGCAGCACGTCATGTATATCTTAAAGTGGTACTTCCCTGTAGACTGACGAGGATTTTAGACGATTAGATGTGCGCCCATATCGACAGCGACAAGCTACGCTCGCCTCATCTAGGGCAACATCACGTCCAAGGTCAATATATTTCCCACCCATCACTTTCAGCAACTTCACCCGGCATGTAATCCTTGCTGCTGAATCTCGCTGCAATCTCACCACTGAAACTTCACTCCGGAACGATAGTGCCTGCCGTAAATGCTTGGATCGTTTAAGGAACATCACTTTTTTTAAGGTCAACCCTACTCGTACTGAAAATGCTCTCTTCTGCTTGTCTCCACCAGTAATTAGCGTATTCATCTTTTACAGTGACCTCCATGTAAAACCAATTCCAAAACCTAACAATAACTCGTGCATCGTAAACGGTTTGTTGATCGGAATTGCGTTCACTGAGGCGTAGTTGTTTGTTTCATGCAATATTTGCTGCCAAAAATACCGAGGCAGACACGCAAAGAAACTCGAGGAAGTAGAGGGCACAAACATGTGACGATACGCTTCCTTCAGCACTGAGGACGTGGTCCCATCTTCACGCTGGAACAAGTCGACCGGCTCCTCGATATGGCCGTTGGGGTCGATGTGCATGTTCTTGATGGCCTCAACCACTTTAGTGACTGGGTTTTCGTCAGCCTGATCACACAACGTTTGCCATCCCATTTTGTTGGGTTCTCGAGTAAGGATATTGTAGTTGTGATGGCCCTTCTGAACTAATGCAACTGTGATGTTTTCAGCTTCTTGTGAAACTGCGAATTCAACTTGGAAGAGCAGCGGTGCCTTTTTTTATTTTTGCACGGATTGGCATATTCTACCAACAATGTATGCTGTCCCGATAGGCTTGTAGCGTTTAGCCTTCATCCAGGTTTCACGAGCGCGGGAAAAGGCGACAAGTATGTCCGATTTCCACAACTTTGGGGTAAAACACCGTAGTTCATTAATGGACATATGTGCATGACCATCCGCTCATCCAAAAGGGACGAGGAGAGGCGGGTCTTAAACTAACTTGGCTTTTGTCGAAAGTTGAACTGGGGAGCTCGCTGCGGCTTGCAGTGGGTGGCTCGCACATGATATGTGCACTACACCATTATTTTCTATATGTGTAAAAGACCATTTCCTTTCGTGCCTCCAGGAAATGAACCTTTCCACAACTTTGGGGTAAAACACCGTAGTTCATTAATGGACATATGTGCATGACCATCCGCTCATCCAAAAGGGACGAGGAGAGCGGAGCCCCCAATGTAGGTCATGCAGCATACGCCCACTAGTGAAGAGTTGTTCATTAATGGACATATGTGCATGACCATCCGCTCATCCAAAAGGGACGAGGAGAGCGGAGCCCCCAATGTAGGTCATGCAGCATGTTCCTTGGAGCCGGTCACCATGTTGGCAGCGGGGGAGGTGACGGATTCCGCGCAGAGGTTGGTGTAGGTCTTGAACGTGTCCGAAACCCACCGGCCATAAAATTGAATCGTCATGGCATCCACTACTGCTCGATACATGTGCGTTGCAGCCCCGGCACGAAAGGAGTGCGGCCTGAAATTCTTGGGATCCTCACCATTCTGTGCAGCGGCCTTCTTGATTGCACTCGACCGAATTGCTGTTGAAATACACGCCTGCGCCCCAGGTACACTGCCGCCGGTATCCCGAGAGGAAGGTCTTGTCTTGATCGTAGAAGAAGAAGCACGCCGAAGACAGGGCACATGAATGGGTGCCCTGATCGATACAACATTCGAGCTGTTGTATGCCCACACTGATTGGTCTTGGAACCGCGAAGCTTCATGTGTACCGATCGCGCTTCAGCCGCCAATCGTGTCGGCTCCCCGGGTAGTATCGAGGACGACCAGGTCATCGGCTCTAAGCGCAAACCACTTGAACGCGTTTCCGCTGATGGATACAATTTCCGAACGTCTTAGTAGGAAAAAGAACGCCACACACACGACCCCCCAGAGAGCTTGGGCGAAAGGATCATCGAGCCGGAGAGAGTGAAAGCACGTTTCGAGGAGCCGAATGGACACTGGAGCCTTGTGTCGCGGAGGTGTGTCGAGCCGGCATATCCCTTTCAGAAGCATGCGATCGTGTGGGTGGGCAATCGGAAGGACCCGTCCGGCCGCTGCGAAAAAGTGACGAACGCCTTGCAGCATGTTGATGATTGATGGTCCGCGCAGCGGGCTGCCATCACTGAATCCATATTGAAACCCGTGCACGATGAATTCAGAGAGTACTTGAATACGATCCTCATCGGCAAAGCCTGAGAGCCATCGATCAATTCCCCAACGTGATGTCCATACCGTCCACTATGTCATTGCAGCATAGTACTTGGTGAAGGTGGAGTCGCAACGGAATACTCGCGGAGATGTTGCGCCAGAGAGACGAAAGTCCGCGGACGTCTATCGTCGGTGATACCTGCGTCCAACCACGAGTTAGTTCCTTAAACTTGGTAGCGTAAGCCGGGTGAGCGGCAATGCGCGAGCCGGCGTCTGCGCGGGTGTTGTCAACCCCGGCAATATGGGAAGCCGAGAAACGGAGGTTGAGAGAGCTCTCCCAGTATCCGAGCAGCCGGATAATGTCTTGGGCGCGGGTGTTACGTGACGCAAGGCGGTTTTGCCAGGCCACGGCCGAAGTATTGTCGATATGAAAATGTACGTGGAGGGGGCGACGTCCTTCCGGGGCACTCTGGGGCCACCAGGGACCCCATTCGTGGGTAGCAAATGCACAGGAGAGCAATTCCCGAAAATTAATGTTGAAGCCATTGGCTTCCCCGGTCTTGAAGCGTGCAATAAGCTGAAGCTCATGGGGCGAAAACCGGTAAGTCAGCGCAATATTGGCCTTTGTATCGAGAGCGCACAGACCGTAGTCGCATGCGTCCATCTCGACGACCACGGCGGGTTCCGGCAAACTGTTAAAGTACTCGAGAGCCACGCCATTCAGGAGCGGGGAATGAAGAATTTGCCACCACCAGAGAAGATCTAGATCATGGCGTCGCATACCGTGACATGCCGAAACCGGTGAAGGTTCATCTCCCTGAGCCGGAGGCACTGGAGAAACGGGCGCGCTGCCCTGATGCATGTTGCCACGTGACGCAGACCTCCCATGAGGGAGCGATACATTTTCCGTGAGAGTCCACTTGAGTGGTACGCCGATGCGACAAAATTGCGGACCTTAGCGATCTTGGCGGCTGGTATTGAGATTGTTTCTGCAATAGTGTCAAATTGCAATCCCAGGAACTTTTGGCTAGTGTTCCATTCCGTGAATTTGTCCTCATTGACAGCTCCACTACCTAGTATAGCGGTCATAGCGTAGCGTAGCGAGCGTTCCATGTCTTCACAGTCGGTCCCGACATCGGCGGCGACGTTGATGTGGTCGTCAACCCAGTGATAGTTGAAAAAACCGGTTGGGTTATCCCTGTTACCATGGCTCCCGTGGACAAATGCTATCGCCCCTCCGATGGCTTGTAGTTGCCGGGAGAGCCCGTCCATCCGAATGGACATGCCAGTTCAACAAGGAGTGCATTCTCAATTTCAATGCGGCCGGCAAAGTGGTGTACGCTGCGGCTGTGAATCGGGATGTTGCGAAATGCTAAAGTTACATCGCCTGCCATTGCCTTGATCTCGATATCAGGGTGTTTTCGCTTGATTTGTAATATCTCGGAGTCGACCGCATCACGGTGACGATAGTCAGCCTTTGGGATAGCGTCCTGATCGGTAACGTCGTTGATTGAGGCACCTTCTGGGAACGAAAGATCATGGATAGTCTTCCAGAAGTCAGCGGGTCACCACCGCTTTGTCGACAATTCCGAATGGGCTGACGAACACTTCAGGCCACATCGCAAGGAGATCCAAGTCCAGTACGAGGCACCCCCACGCGTCCTGTTCCTTGCGTACGTTCTTGCGCAATATGTTCACCCTCTCAATTGCCGATCCGTGGTTGTCAGGTGGATGTGCTTGAAGTGGCACGTCCTTCTTGAGCTCCACGCGCACACCTTCCGCCGCTATACCTTGCAGTTTCTCTAGATGCTGGTAGTCTTTACACACCTGCGCAATCACTGTCGGAACAATGTGCTTGTTTGGACGATAATCTGTTTCCGTCTGTCCGCGAACAAGTTCCACTAGAGCCGGTAAAGGCATATGTGTCCGGCGGACAAATTCAGACAGCGTACGTTGCAGACGCGTATTGAGTAGAAACTCTGTCCCACTTGACGATTGCCGGGATGCAGGGTACGACGTCGTTGGAAGTTGCAGGCCGACCTTCCCCAGAGCCTTGTTCAGTGATAGACGCCGTAGCGCTTCGAAGCCCGTGGCGCGGCGGACTGCGTTTTCAGTTACCCGAGCAGACCTTGCACTAGTTATTACATTATGCGTTGTGCGCGTTGCGCGTGCGCCGAAGTCTGTACATGCTTGCGTGTCTTCTGGCCCTGAGTCCGTCTCGACTGCCCTAGGCTGTATGACCATCTCTGGAGCAGAGGTAGTCCTAGGCTGTATGGCCATCTCGGGAAGGGTCCTAGGCTGTATGGCCATCTCAGGAGGGTTCCTAGGCTGTATGGCCATCTCAGGAGAAGTCATAGGCTGTATGGCCATCTCAGGTACTGTTGCTGACCTAGGCGGTATGGCCATCTCAGGTGCAGCTGGCTGTAGGGCCGTCCGAGTCGCCCTAGGCCGTATGACCATCATGGGTGCGGTTGATTGTGTAGCCACTTGATGCCCAGCAGTCTTTGACTTCTCGGGCTGACGTCGTAATCGCCGAAGTGTAGTTTCTCGAGTCGAAATTAGGCCGTGCTGGGTGCATGGTATTGGGCTCGAATTGGGATTCGAGCTCGCGTTTTCATAGGGTGGAGTACACGAAATCCGCGTTTCGCCCCGCGGCGAGCGCGAGAACGCTCAATCGTGATTGGGGGCGAGCTCTCCTCGGTGGTCGTCGCCACGGCGGCTTGAGACGCGGGGAGACCGGCGCCGCGGACCAGCTTCTTCTTGCCCTTTTTCGCCGTCTCCGCGTCCACCGGGGCCACCTTGCGCTTCGCCACTCGCTTCGACGCACGAATCGGAGGGGGCTCAGTTGTCGAGCGAGCCGGAGTTTCCGTCCATGCCGCGCTATCCGACGTCACGTCGACGACGTCAGCGGTCGTGGTGGTGTCCGGCGCTGGTACATCGGCGCGTGCAGGGGGCGTCGGGGGAGGCCCATCCTCGGTCGGGGCGGAGTCGGCAGTCTTGGCAGGTCCTTGGGCGGTCATGGCGTCGGGCGGTGTCGAGTAGAGATAGAAACCCCCTCTTAAACTAACTTGGCTTTCGTCGAATGCTGAACTGGGGAGCTCGCTGCGGCTCGCAGTGGGTGGCTCGCACATGATATGTGCACTACACCATTATTTTCCTTATGTGTAAAACACCATTTCCTCTCGTGCCTCCAGGAAATGAACCGTACAATTAAGCAACTGTCTGCCGATTTGGTGTGAGCGTATGATTACACACTGGTTGTGAAGACTGAAAAGCAGGTATCGAAGAATCACTTGGTTGATCACTATTGTCACTGTCTTCGTCTGCTTTGGAGCTCTCGCCTACATTGTCTTCATCAACGTAATAAATGCCATCATCGCTGCCAGTATCAATTTCAGATTCATCGCTATCTCCATCAGACTCTGACCCCAAACTCCCATATCACCACGACCACGACCGTGACGGTATCCACCGAGAACAGGGGCGCAACCACGACCACGGCCGCGGCCACCACCGCGACCACGCGCGCCACCACAACCACGAGCGCTCCGACCACGGGCACCACCAATAGCACCAGCATCAACTCCACTTCGACCACCGGCAACGTTAACCCTCTCGCGGTCAAAGGGGGCACAATGCCCCGTTTTGCTGATTTTACAAAAGCTGGTGCGAAAATGCCCCCCAGATTGGGGCATTCTGCGCTGTTTGATTTTTTGACCAATCGTATCACTTCGCGTTCGTCTCATCCCTATACATCGACGAATTAACCACTTGCTCTGTCAAATTAACATCTCTATGCGCACCGATCACCGATCAGGGAACACTGGCTCGAAACGATTCACTAAATGCATAGTAAAAACAAGTAATTTCCATCAAGCTCGGGCGGTATTTATTGCGATGAGGACACGATTTTCAGTTGCCCAAGACAAGAAGCTCGTGCAGCTTGCCGCCGTATATGAACGCCGTGGTGTGTGTGTATCGTGGACCAATGTGCATCACAGGATGAGGAGCGCGAAGCACTCCTCCACGGAGTTACGAATGCGCCTGCATACGCTAAAGCAAACGTACGGAAGCGTTCTTGCCGAGTTTCCGTCATGCTTCTTTCTCCCGAGGCAGACCGCTCGCGGAGAAGCCAGTGCAGAAGCAGCTGGAGCGCGGGCGTCCTCAGAGCTCCGGTCCCGCGATGGAGCCGGTAACGATGGTGGTGGTGGTGCTCACCGGCCCGCCAGCACGACGACGAGCGATGGAGCCGGCAACGACGGTGGTGAAGGTGCTCACCAGCCCGCCAGCACGACAGCAAGCGATGGGGTCGACCACGAAGCTGGTGCAGAAGCAGCTGGAGCGCGGCCGTCCTCAGAGCTCCGGCCCCGCGATGGAGCGGGGGACGGCGGCAGTGGTGGTGCTAGCCGGCCCGCCAGCACGGCGATGGGCGACGAAGCCGATGATGTTGCTGGTGTCATGTTTGCACAAGTGCAATGAAAATGGATGCTAAGGCAGCTATGCTAGCTGTGGAGAAGTTGTTTGCTTCCGTAACGATGTCCGATATTCGCCAGGAGGCTGGTAAGCGCCATCTTAACGCCGGTGAGATTCATCCTGCTGGGGTGACAGCCCGGATTGACACTGTAGGGGATATTGATAACCGTGACCTTTTTCTTGACGTTGGTTGTGGTCTCGGCAATGTGGTTGCTCAAGGTGCAGTGCAGACCTCCGCTTCTAAGTGCTATGGTATCGAAGTGCGAGGTGATGTTCTTTGTCGTGCGATCCAGCTGATGAAGAACGATTCCCTGATTCGAAAGTACATCGCCAAGATAAACCTTCTACATGGCGACGCTAGTACCATATTGCTCCATTTTGACCGACTGTTCAGCAACGCGACAACTATCTTAGCACATCATCGCCTGTTCGAGGACCATATCAAGCTACAGATCGAACAACAATCGGGACTTCATGATTGTGCCCGCGTAGTCGTATTTGGTGAGAAAATTTGCCCAAGACATCAAGCCTCATACCGAGCTATATTTTGTGCACGATGGGTGCCGAGGAAGGTGGTAAGTGTCCCAGTTAGCTGGACGTCAAGATCGAATATTTGGATCTACAAACGTAAGCATGATTGACGTCGATCGAGTACGTCGGGCTGCTCACCGCCGTCGAGTCGACGTTCACCACCTTGTACGCGAAGCGGTTGCCGTCCTTGGAGGTCGTGTAGACGCCCACTTGGCCCGGCGTCAGAATCGTGTAGTCATTCGACACGGTGTCGCACTGGGTGGCGTTGCAGACGCATAGATAGGCTTCGATGCAGACTTCAGCTCAAGAATCTGGTCGGTAAACCTAATAGATCTTCTGGCCGTTGATCAGGCACACGTACTGGTAGTTGTCCGTGGTGACGTCGTGGCCCGTGACGGGGTCCTTGATGCCGTTGGCGCACTAGCGTCCGTGGAGTTCACGATGAACTTGGCCACATTGGCGGCCAAGTTGGACGTGTCGGTCACGTCAAAGCTGTAGTCATCGAACGAGCGCCCCGCCATGCCGCACGTGTAGATGGCCTGGCCGTTGGCGAAGCTAATGTGGTTGTCGTAGCACATGTCCTTCGTGGACATGCCGCTCACGGGGCACTTGTACTCCTCGGTGTTGCATGTCTTACAGATTTAGTTTGGCATGATTTCACGAATGTGTTATCTATCTTATTTTTTGTATGCAAAATGTCAAATCAAAATTGATCGAACGACACTTCGCGGAGGGGGATGCACAGCATCTTCTGATGCTGGACCAGATCGTTCTGCAGGGGGCTTTTTTGGTTTCAACCTGAACAGCTCCGATGTTTTGCGCAAGTTGCCTTTGTCCGAAAAAAGCTTCCGTGGTAGGTAAAACTTGTGATACTTCTCCCAACACGTCCACGTGGTGTGAGGACACGCGTATGACGGTGTAACCTCGCCATCTTTAGGAGGATGAAACTCCTTGCACAAGCACACGGCATGTATAATACAGAAGTCAGTCACTTCGGTTGCGTATCTGTCTTCCCAACGACAGATAATACATTGACGGCGTTTGAGGTTGGCGACCTGGAACATTTGCTTTGACGACACAGCAGTACATCCTTTCTTTGGGCTCTCTGCTGGGCTTGCAGCAGCAAACGCAGTGCTCACTGGAGAAGGCGATGGTCTTTCGTCTGCGGTGGGCATTGTTCCGGAGTAGAGCATGCAGCCATTACTAGGTGCTGCTGTCCATCTAGTGGAAATAAGCTCGTTGATAAGATCCAACATCAATTCACGATGCGGATCGCGGTTGCTTGAACACGGCATCACAAGTTTTGTAGTCAAGTATGCATTACATCGAGCGATATCAATGACAGCCATAGCTAGTTTTTTGTGTCATTTCTGGAAAGAGTGACCGTCAGAAATAGAAAATTTTGCACGTGTTTGATCCAGGCGGTCAACTCCCTGCATGTACGAATTGTATTGCTTCACATACGCAGGTGCAGCAAACTCCACGCTTTCAGCACCAATCCGCCTTCGTACAGTAGTCATGCTCGACGAGTCTGCATTAGATACAACACGCATAATGTTGCCGTCGCACCATGCGGCAGCAAGCATTTGATGTTCCACAGAAACTCCTTGTCGATAGTCACCACGATTGGACTCTTTGCTGTGCAGCATTACATGCTGTGGGAAATGCTTACTATTGCTTCTTACTGTGCCCCTGCCACGTAGCCCTTTCACTCGCAGCGCTTGGAGTAGTTGCACGGACGTGTAAAAATTGTCAGTGTTTACGATACGCTGAGTATTGAAAATCGGACGTACAACCTCCAGAACGTGCTGACGAGTGGTTGCTACCTCACTCAGTTCTGTGGCGAGGTTATGGGCCTCTGTTGGAGATGTCACATCTTCAAGTCGATCGGTGAGATCGTCGGAGCAATGCAGGCGAAAATTTACCGCAATCCACGTCGATGCACAGCACAACATGTATGGTACTTCCCCGTCGGCTTTCCGGGGTTATAAACGATAAGATGGCGCCCAAAGCGTGGGCGGCACGCCACACTTGCCTCATCCAAAGCTACATTTCGACTGAGGTCAATATATTTCCCCCCTGTTACCTTCAGCAAGTTCAGTAAGCATCTGAGTCGAGCTGCCGGGTCTTTTTGTATTGTTTCAGAAGGGACTTCACTTCGGAAGGACAGTGCTTGTCGTAGGAGTTTAAAACGTTTGATTGGCATCACACTCTCCAGATCAACACCACAACTACCAAATATACCGTCCTCAGGCTGCCGCCCCCAGTAGTTAGCGTACTCTCCTTTCACTGTCACCTCCATGTAAAATAAGATACCCAGAAAGGTCATCAGCTCTTGCAAAGTAGACCGGTTCTTGATCGGGATGTTGTGTTGCGATGCGTAACTATTAGTTTCGTGAACAACTTGCTGCCAGAAGTAAATAGGTAGATACGCGAAAAAACTCGAAGACGCCGAATGCTCGAACAAATTACGATACTGTTCTCTAACCACTGTTGCTGTGGAACCATCAGTGCGTTTGAATAAATCTACAGGCTCCTCGAGTTGCTCACTTGGCTCGAAACGCATGTTATTGATGATCTCTACCTCGCGTAGATTTGTTGGAAAGAACTCGGGAGGTTTATAGCTCACATACTCTTCCACTAGATCATCTAAATCTCCGTCCATCACAATGTCATTGACTTCTGTCTGCTCGCATAGGGAACGCCACCCAACCTGGGCGGGCTCACGGTAGAGTATATTGTAGTTATAGTGTCCCTTCTGGACTACATCGACCGACACGTTCTCTCCATAGCTCTGGAACTGAGAGTCCAACCAGACAATATGAAACAAAAGTGGTGCCTTCTTAGATTTCTTGATGCATCGGCACCCCCGACCAATGATATAAGCAGTTTCAACATCTTTGTATTTCTTCTTCGCCATCCATTTTCTCGAGCTGGCGAAAACACAACCAGCGTGTTAGAATACTATTGCGATAGCGTTTGGTCATCTGATGCAACGTCTCCGTTTACCGTGACTGGCAGGTTTGGAGGCGGCTCGATTCCACTGGTGCTTACATCGACCGCGGTGTCACTCGACTGACCATCATCGTCACAAGTGTCACTAGCCGAATCCATGTTCCACTCGTCCTCACTACCGTTGTTGCCACCAGATTCGTTGCCTGAGGAACTTTCGTCATCACTTTGACTGGTAGCTTCCTTTCTTGCTGATGATTGGTTGCGACGGAGACCCTGACGAGTAAACGCAACTGAAGTTTCAGCTCGAGCACATACTCCAGAACCATTACTCGGTAAGCTCTCTCCAAAGCTTGACCGAGGCTACGGCCACGGCCACGACCACGACCTCGTCCGCCTCCGCGGCCACGACCTCGTCCGCACCCACGACCACGACCTCGTCCGCATCCGCGCCCACGTTCACGTCCTTCACCACATGTGTCTTCTCCACCATGACGACCGCCGCGTCCACGGCCACCGCGACCACGACCGCGACCACCACCGCCTGCGTCGCCACGAACCGCACGCGCATTAGTAACGCCACCTACAGCACCCGTAGCGCCACCAACATGAACCACACGATCACCAGCAGTGGCGGTTGTGTTGCCAAGAGCCACACGAACTCCAACAGTTCTGTCTGCGCAGAATACAGTTGCGCGGTTGATACCTGCACCACCAACCCCAAACACACCAACATGAATACTAAAAATCGTTAGTTCTAGTGCTGCTGTACATTACCTTTGTCGAGTTCGCCTTGACGTTCGAGTTCACAACGATCGACGCCTTTCACACTCTTCATGTACTCGGCAATCACGCCAGCTTCGCCCAATACGTAGTCAATCCCTTCTGTACCTGCAAAGTTTCCACCAGGACGCACGTATCTGTATCTGGTATCCAGACTTCGTGTAGGTGGCGGCTTTGCTGCCCACCCATCACTACGAAACACGCGCCATGCATCCTTAAACAGAAACGCATCTGTGGCGTCGGCTACAGGTGGAGCGGCAGCATCGAGGTATCCGCGTCGGCGCTTACTTCTGGGGCGTCCAGCGTCGTCCAGGCCCAGCTTGTCGCCGCGCTCCATATTTTTTCGTTATGAGGGAGTGAGGGTTGGAGCAAAGGCCAGTATCCTATAAGATAGGTCACCGCACATACCATACTGAAGCAAAGATACTTTTAGAGATCCAGTTTCAAACGATTTATAGTCAATGCAGTATAAACTGTTTCGGCCCAAATACCATACTAAAAGCAGCATAAATGCCACTACCGTATGCCAATATCGAGATCGCCGTACACAAAAGGGGAAGACCAACAAATAAGCCTCGTTTTAGCCTCATCTTTACTGGTGCATTGATGCCCATCAGCGGTTTTTAGCCAATGGAATAGCTTTTCAAAACGGGGCATTATGCGCCCTTCTATTTTTCTATACATCGTGTTTTGGTACACCCGTTGTGTACAGTGATTTTGAAAAGCGGGGCATTTTGCGCTCTTTAACTTACAAACCACTTACTTTTGTATACTATACAAACCCAAGTGATTTTCTTTTGGTTCGCGAAAGGGTTAATGACACCAGCTACTTCTGCCCCACCGCGATCTCCAGCAACACCAGTTCCACCGCGAGAAGCACCAACATCAGCTCCACCAAGGCCACCAGCGCCATTCCGATCATCAGCGATACCACGCACACCCACATACTCTGCAACAACACCCGCTTCCCCCAACACGAAGTCAGTACCTTCTTCAACGGCAGGATTTCTGTTCGGGTGAACGCACTTGTAACGCGTGTCCAGACTGCTTCGAGGCGGCGGTTTGGAGGACCAACCCTCAGCACGCAGAACGCACCAAGCCGTTATGAACAACGCCGCATCTACATATTCGTCTTGAGTGCCATCTTGATCTGCCCGACGACGCTTTCCAACTCTCCGGGGCACCATAGCCGAGACGCGCTTCACACCGCGCGCCATCTTTCCCGCGCCTCCGGTTTCTCAAATGGAAGAGAGCGGGGGGGGGGCGATTTTGCGCTCGTCGCGTAGCCATGAACATATATTATACTTAGGCGGTACGATAAATCAGTGTTACAACCGAATTATGATATCTAGTATACAAGTTTTTTCGTGAAAATTGCATATTAAGGAGATGGCTGGTAGTATAGTGAAATCAAGAGACTTGCACACCCTTTTCCCGCCAAGTTTGTATGGGGCGGGTACGTCTCCAGATCTTGTTGCTTCGCACAAGTAAGTCTACGTGCAAACGAGTGATGAGTCAATGGAATGAAAAAAAAAACACGTAGGCGTGAAGTACCTGTTCAAACAGGCGAACTCGTCGCTGGTGCTGCAGGGGAGTGGTGGCGATTCGCGCCATTATCATTCCACGATGAGCGCGATAATTAGGCACCAATTTAGCCTCCATTTTACTGTGAGCCGCTTGCTCATAGAAGTTCTGTCCGTACTGGTCCTGCTTACTCCAGACATTATTAGCCAATCGTTAAACAACACGCTTCCTGACATCGATCAACCTTTTGACAAGGGGCTTCGTCTCAACATGTCGGAGTCCGATGTGAACTAGCACGAGCTGCAGTATTTCATGCTATGCGACCAACTCATTGAGAAACATGGGTTGGTGACTTGTTTTGAGGGCAAACACGGGAAGAAGTAAAAGTGCAAGCTGTTGATTGAGGCCTTGACGCCCAGTGAACTTAAGACGGACGTGAAGACGGCGATCCGTTTCCAAGCAACTGCTACACGCAGTGATGAATGCAAGTTACATGACCTTATCCTGGAAAAAGCTCTTGAACAAGACCGTGACTTTCGTCGCCGCAAACATGCTCGTTACGACGATCATCCAGCTAAGCCTTCCAAGGTCTCTAAGATACAGAACCCGAAGAGCTCGAACGACCAACACGACCGTCATCAACGTGACATCAAGGAGGATCATGGTGCGGACGGTGGTAAAGTGGTGGGATCAGTAACGAAGCAAGCTTCGATAAACCACTCCCTGCGGCACCAAAAGATAGGTGCTTACAATGCGGTGGTCCCCTCTATATTGCATCATGCCCAACTGCTACACCTGAAGAGAAGAAAGAACGATCCAAGAAGTTTCACACCCACGTGAAGAAAAGCAGAGAATGAAGCGGATCAACAGGAGGTTGGGTGGTGTGAAGACTATCATGCTAAAAAACGTACTGGAGCTCTAGTATTGTGCGGATAGTGGCTCGGACAGGTGCATAATTGGCAGGAAGGAGTTCATCGAGCTCGGGCGACTTGATGGTCACGCCAAGTCTGTCCCGTTGAGCTCACCAGTAGTCGGCAAAACAGTTGGTGGACATGACGTAGAGGCTCGTGACTTGGTGAAATTAGCAATTCGTCTCCACACTGCTGCTGGTCCGGTTGAACCCGCTGCTCCCGTGAACGCCTCATCATCGAACACAATGATGGCGAGTTCAGTGTGGTTAATGATGTTTCGCTGTGCTTAGCATTATCGTTGATAAACAAGTGGAACAGCTCGCGGACAGCAGATTGAATGATGATGAAGATCCTTTTACCAGTGATATTAATTTTCGTCCTGGTTATGCTGATGCCCGTGATATTAGAGATGGTTTGGAGAAGTTATTTGCTGCAGCAATGGGAAATGGTTTTCCTGAAGATGCGATGTATGAACTTTCGGATCGTTTGGGTTTGCGTAAGAAGGATGCAAAGCCTTTTCGTTAAAGGTGCGGCAGTATGGACCACTACAGAGTGTGTTCCTGAAGGAATTCAACAAAACACTCGTGGGACTCGGTTGAGTCTACAATAATCTGAGAACCCGTTGGGCAATATCAGCCCAACCTCTCAAGAAACGAAACGTTGAGTAGTTCCGCCAAGCACTAGATTTCAAGCCTCTGAATGCAATGACTGAAGCGATCGCAGGCACTATGCCAAACTTGAAGATCAAGTATAGCGTCTGCAGGGCAAGAAGCGCTATGGGCGCTTTGATTTATTCGCAGTTTTTGGCAGCTAGCTGTTGCGTATTCTAGCAGAGAAATGCTGTCATACATGATGGATGAAGGCGTGTTCACTCGTGTGATGCAAGGAAGTTGTGACTCAGCCTTTCATTTTCAAGAGTCTATGAAATATTATTTCGCGGAGCTATTTGATGAACATTTGCTGATTCGGATTTCTATGCGGATCCAATTGGATCTGCAACGACAAAATACTGCTCACATTTTAGTCTTCTGCTAAATCCAGCAAGAACTTCATTCTTAAAATGTGATCCATTATCACTGACCCAAACGGGTGTACGCCGAGCCTGCTGTGTCACCCTGGCATTGCTTCCACTGTAACGTCCCTAGTCGGTGTATGACATAACACACGTTCACAAAAGCGGGTAAAATTATCCTTGAGAACCAGTAGATACTTGCATATACCAAACCCGTCTCCCAAGTATAGAAAATCCCAGTGTAAGGCTTCATTGCAAATAGTGGTGTTTTCCGGAATTTTTGAAAAATGATAGGAACACAGGGCTGGGCAGGTGGCGATCCTGCTGGAAGTTGTAGCCGAATATATTAGTTACTTTCTGGGTAGCAGGTAAAATGTGAAGTGGGAGGAATACAAGATCCAAATGAAATTCAACAAGCCAGATCATCTGGGCTTACCGTCGCCATAAAGGAAAGGCTTGGCCTTGAGGCCTCAAAACCAATCGTCTCTCCCATCTGCGATAGAACTGATGACAGCAATCTTTCACTGTCTGATCATCAAACTTTGGAAGGTCTGGCGGCGGATGATGGCTTGACATCTCAGATCCACCACACAAATGTCGGAGCGATACATCTCGCCCCATGGCCTTGGGACCACCCTAGTAGGGTTAAGGGAGGTAGGGTGACCCCAGGTAGGGTGACCCTACCTCCGTTAACATGCGTAGAAATTTCCGTGCAGGTTTGGTGACCCCGTCGATCCAGAAAAGGCGACGTATGTGGTTCAAGACCACGGCTTCACCACGATGGCCCTGTGCCCCACAATGGGTAATAATCAGCAGTCACTGGATAAGAGCCGTGACAGCCGTAGGCACCCATATAGCAGCACCAACTCGGCGTACGCCAAGGTCATCAAGCTCACTTGCCCTCGAGGCTGATCGGGAATGTGCTGCTTGTACTGTTTTTACTTCATCAAACGTAGGCCATGTAAAAGTTTCTCGGTCGAGTGGCCGAAGAACGGGTGTGCTGGCAGCTCAGGCCTGTGAACGGGTATCTCGTTTGAAACTAGACACCAGTGTTGTAGACGTCGTAGCTGAAGAATCGCTATCCCAGCGAATGATCATATCAGCCCACAAGTTGTGTACACCTTCTATGTGAATAATAGTGTATCGAAATTCAGTCAACTTAACTGTCCAGCGTAGTAGTTTTCCTCGTACATGCTTCTTCAACTTTTGGCTTGGCGCGAAAACATGAATGAGGTTTCGGTGATCACAAAACACCTTAAAACCACCGGGTCTCAGTAGTAACTAGTCGAGCTCCTCACAAGATAACACAATGGGGTATGCTTCTTTCTCTATAACGCTCCAATGCCGTTGAGCCCCAGTGAAAGAGCCGCCCTTATAGATGAGCAGTCGATGTGCTTGCTCCGGGATAGGTACTCCACGTTTCCACTCCTTTACTTGCGTAAGAATAGATGTCCAGTCATAGTCACTAGCATCAGTGAACAAACAAAAGGTAGCTCCATCACTAGGATGTGTCCTCATCACCGAGTTCTGCAATAGCCTTTTGACTTGATCGAAGCTGCGCAACTCATCACTCGTTATCGAACTGACGATCCCTGAAGCAATTCGCCTCGTTTTCCTTTTACCAGCAAGCGCTCGGTCCTGAGACAAATGCAGTGGATGAATCGTTCGAGCGTAGCCAACGAGACTATAGCGCATCCGGTTTGTTGCACAAATAAATTGCTGCAGTAACCTGCACTCGTTAGCACTGGCATCGACGCGAGTCCATCAATTCGTTTGGGGACGTGCTGGACACCGTGTTCGTCGACACACCAGGTGACCGAACGCTGGTAAAGTGAGGACTTCTTCAGACTCAACTTCAATCCGAACTCAATGACCGAACCAAACAACTTCTTAAGTACCTTAAGATAACAATTGGGTGACCGGCTTGGTAGAAAGAGCTATCCGAGATTTGCTACAAGTTTTACGTGCAATGATTATGAAGTTTTTATCTCTGAAGTTTGAATCTCAACAGAGATTGGGCTTATTTAATTCCGCTGATACAAGCCAACTTAAACCACTCTCCTGTTGGCTCCCTCACAAACAAGGCACCTATTGAGGTGTTTACGGGGCTACCATGCCCAGCGCCGGCCTACATCTTCCACCTACCAGATCAGCAACATAAGAAGATTTTAATTTTGAGTGCAGCAATTGAGCAGTCTTTGGCAAACCTACGGTCCAGCCATTCCAGAATTTGACGGGTCGCGAGCAAGTGTCTGCCAAGGGTCGCCTCCAAGGATCTCCGGGCCCTTGGCCTTCCTGGGGGGAATCCTCCCTAGGGAGCCCAGGAAGGAGCATGGCGGCAGCAGCGACGGCTTGCGCGTGACCATGGCCGACGACGAGAGTCGGCACAGGAGCAGCTCGCGCGCGACGACGGCGATTGCGCTCCAAGAGGGCAGCGACTCTATGGGTCGTTGCCACGGTGGTGGGAGGCCATGCCTTCGACCACTCTTTCAAGGTCGCGGCAAGCGACGGCGGTTCAAGCACTCAAGCCACGCCTCCACGGAGGCATTTGGGCGGTGTCATTCGGGATGCTGCCGTCATGCGATGTTGGAGCCTAGGCTCACGCATCCTACCGCACGCGCCGGACGAACGCGATTATGCTCCAGTCAAGTCCCAGTGGGACAGCGGCCGACGGCCGCACAACAGGAGGTGCAGGGCCCCTGTCCTGTATCTGCCGACCTCGTGGGTGGCGAGTACGAACCACCTGACCTCGCTTGAGGTCGCGCTTTGCACCAATTTTCAGACTCTCCCACCAGACTCTGGTCCAGAGAGCCCCCTCCCTATTGACGCTTTGCACAGGTGAGACAGGTCTTTGTAGTCGTTAGCGATCGTATTAGCTAAGTGACAACAATGAACCTCAATTCAAAAAAAAAAAAAACCTACGGTCCAGTATTGAGGACATGCAACATTAAGAGAATGCCAAGCGTGATCAGATCACCCTACTAAACAAGAGAAAGTCCAGGGGAGCTCAAGATGTAAACTTTACTGTTGGTGATTACGTGCTTCGATCACGTGTCGATTAACGAAGACACAACAAACTACTATTCACATGAATTGATTCCTATGTAGTTACTCGCGTTGATTCGCACTCTTTTCGTGTTCGACACCTGATAACGGGTAAAGACCAGGATGTTCATGCGTCACGCCTTAAGGTCTACGCTGACAGTGATTTGGAAGTCACTGACGCTCTTTTAGAGCACGTCGCTACTCAAGGCATCGAACTCAAGGTTGAGAAACTTGTCAAACATCGATGGAAAGCACAAACTAGCATCTTTGAGTTGCGGGTAAGTTGATGTGGGTTGAAATCGATTGGAGATTCGTGGGAACCGCTACTATCACTGGCGCAGGATGTACCTATGTTGATTTGGTGACCAGCTGACAGCAGCGTTCCAGGAGCTGACTTCAAGCTAGACCCTTGTCGGTTAAACGCTTCGTAGCGCTGAGTCAGCGCCAGCTTACTGTTTTGGTTTGGTACAGTGTACCACCAAACGGTGTTGTTAACACAATCAACACATCCAATAACTGCATTTCAGTATTTTTGGATTGGTAGAGTGTATCTGCATTATCGATTTGACGTTTTTCCAAGTACGTTATTCTTTGCTGTGCAAATGTGAGCAAGGCTTGGTGGGGGATGTAGCGTGGGGCTCAGGCTAAAAGCCTTGCCCTCATTGCACTTTGATCAGTGACTGCGGCTGCACTCTTGACCAGCTGGTACTTGTTGTAGTTGCGGTTGCAGTTGCAATTCTGAATGTAAAGCACGAGAGGTGCCTAGAAGGCTTGCTGCTCGTAGTACGACGGCAGAGTTTGGTGTTTTAGTTTTAGCTATTTTGCTCTTTGCTCTCAATTAAGCAATGCGTTCGGCAGAACAACCTTGCGGAAGGGCCAGCTTCCCCAACAACGTGTTCAATCGTTTTCGTCTCGCGGACATATTTGTCGTGCCGGGCCGAAGCGTGTTGGTAGTTGAAGTTGCTTGGGCGGAGTGTAGGTCGATTGAGTCGATGTGCGGGTTAGAACGTGTATTTAATAATGAATTGCTACTGCTAGCCTAACATGCATGCCTCGCTGTGCTCCTACGCGAGCACAGGGCGATCTTTGCGTATTTCTGGTTGGTTTCTTACTTATGCGCTACCCTGCGTCTTTTTGTTTTCTTTTCATGTCTTTTCTACTAAATGTATGTTCACTGTGACTGCTGACCCTCTTGGGTAGCAATCACACGAACTTCGTGCCTCTGGCTGCGAGCAAGCAAGCCCGAGCCTTTGTACCGCATCGCTCTGCCTTGCTTGCTCAGCAGGCCAGAGGTTGGCATGACATCTCCCCCGGTTGCCATCGCGTTGACGGAGTCGATACTCATCCAAGCGTTGACGTCAATGCGAAACGTGCCTGATCTGCGCTTCGCTTTCCCAGGTTGCCTCATGCTCCGGCAACCCATGCCACTTCGCGAGTCATTAACGTTTGCGACGTCTAGTCCGTTTCTTGAGTAGCTTCTCTACAACGTAGAGCTCTTCTCCAGTGTCCTCGTCCAAGATCAGAGGTAGTGCCTTCGGAATCGGTCGATTCGGGAAATCCTCACGATTCGTAAGGTAATGAGTTAGCAACTCTACGTTGAAGGTAGCATTCAGACGCTTCATCGTGTGCGGAAGTATTAGCTTCGCCACGTTATCGTTCACCATGCGTCCAATCACAAACGGTCCAACCTTCTTAGCCGCTAGTTTCGCTTTCTTCAATTCCGTGTTCTGATTCTCTGTGTGTAGTGGTAAGTTCTTCATGTCGAGCAGCACTAAGTCACCTTCCTTGAAGACAACTTGTCGACGCTTGCGATCATAGTACTCTTTCTGTCTTGCTTGTGCTACTTTCAAATTCTGGCGAGCACGCGCTACGATCTCTTGTCGTTCTTTCGCGAGGTTCTTCGCAAACTCCGCAAGAGTGACATCATTTTCTGATTGTAGCAGGTCTTTCATTTCCGCTGCCACAATGTTTGACACCTTGCGTCCCGTATCCAATTCGAATGGTGCAAACGTCGTCGATGCGTTGACGAGAGTCGAATGTCCACATAGTCCCTAGGTGTTTAACCCAATCGTCACCATGATACGAGACCATACATCTCAATGCGTCTTCGTGCACGAGGTTCTGGCGTTCTGTCTGGCCATCTGCCTGAGCTCGATGCGCCGTTGTCATACTGAGTTTAATACCCATCAACTTCATCAATGGTTTCCAAAAGTCTGAGATGTACTTTGAATCGCGTTCACTGATGATGACCTTTGGCAATCGATGGTGTCTAACAACTGCATCAAAGAACACATCGGCTGTGTCCTTCGCGTCAGCTGTCGAATATGTCGGTGCATCCTTCGCTCGCTTGGAGAGTTTGTCTACGGCGACTAGTATTGCATCAAACCCTTCCGACACAGGCAAGCCTGTGGTAAAATCCATTGACACCACTTCCCAGCATTCCTTTGGTACTGGTACCGGAATTAGCAGTCCCTTTTTCTTCTGGCTGCTGGACTTCCATCGTGCACAAGGCTCACATGTGCGCACGTATTCCCTTACATCGCGGTCCATAGTCGGCCAACAGTACCATTGAGCTGCTTTGAGGTACGTGCGTCGACTTCCAGGATGCGCTGATGACTTTCCATCATGAATTCGATCGTGACGTTTGTTCGAAGCTGTTTCACGTTCGGCACACACATGCGATATACTGTTTCACCTTTCTTCTGCTTGAAAAACAGAAGACCATCGTGCTTGACGAACTTCTCGTTTTGAGCATCTTCAAGCCACTGTTGCTTGAATGCAGGATCTTCTTCATATCCTCTCTGAAACGCTCTCTTTGTTTCAGGTGCCAAATGCGGACTGACAAAGTGATAGTCGACGGTGTTGACTTGCTGTTGCGCTACGCCAATAGGACGACCCCCCCCGTAATTCGACATCGTCGAGTAACAGGTGAGTATCCTCAGTTGACAAATTGCGTAACACCGCAGACCGAATCCGGTGTTCATGAACTTGCCCCACATTCATCGCGCATTCCTCATTGCAATCATGAACCGTATACGTCTCATCTGGAAGAGGTGGTTCTTTTTCCTCTTCGTCTTCCAATCCCTCTGGTGGAGGCCGAGATAATGCATCTGCTACAACGTTCATCTTACCTCGCACGTGGTGCAAAGTGAATGTGTATTGCGAAAAATGGGTCAAGAAGCGAGCCATTTTTGGTGACACTCGTGGATGATGTAACATCCATGAACAGGCTGCGTTATCGGTATAGACATCGGACGGACGTCCATGCAGATAGTGTCTCCATTTCTCCGTAGCCACTTTGATTGCTAGTAGCTCCTTCTCATGCGTTGGCCATCCACGCTCATGTCGATCCAACTTCTTCGAATAGAAGGCGATCGGATGATCTGCTCCGTCATACTTTTGGACAGAGCTCTCCCAATACATTGTCCTGACGCGTCCGTCGTTACAATAAACGGTCGCTCAAAGTCCGGCAGCTTCAGCGTTGGCGCTTGCTGAAGTGCACGTTTGAGACGGAGATATCCTTCCTCAACAGATTTTGTCCAATTCCATGGAGCATCCCCCTTGTTTAGGTCCCTCAACGGACGAGCAATCTAGCAAAATCACAGATAAATCTGCGATAATATCCTGCCAGGCCCAAGAAGCTCACTAACTCCTTCCGGTTCGTCGGAGTCTGGTACTTGGCTATCGCTGCAGTCTTTCGTGGGTCCACACTTACCCCTGCTTGCGACACCACGTGTCCTAGGAAAGCCACTTGTGACTGACCAAACGAACACTTTGCCAAGTGTGCAAACAACTTTTCGCGTCGCAGTACTAGACAAACTGCACGCAAATGCTCCACATGCTCCTCCATACTCTTCGAGAAGATGCAGATGTCATCGAGGTACACGACAACAAATTCAAACAGCTTATGCATTAGCCGTGACCAAGTTCCTGGATACCTGCATCTCCCGTAGGCGCTACACACCACTGGTACGTTTCTTTATGTGTTCGAACCGCAGTGTATGGACGACTTGACTTCACCACTATCATCTGATGGTATCCCTGCGCGAGGTCAATCAGCGTGTACACAATACAGCCTACCATCTTATCGAACAACTCCTCGATTAATGACAATGGGTTCTTCGCAATAACAGTCATACTGTTAAGATAGCGGTAGTCGAACACCCAACGCAACGGAATCTTCGTATTGCCGCTACGTAGCCATTCAGCTCTCTTGGGTATCTGCCCAGTAGCCGGATCCTTCTTGGGTATAGCAAAAATCTTTGAAACCCAAGGTGAATTCGAGACTTCGATCCATCCTTTTTTCAACTTGTCCTTGACAAATTCCTCAAATGCGTATTGTTCTATTTTCGATAATCGGAACGGCGCTCTAGAGCTTGGCTTAGCTCCTTTCTTCAAAGTCACCTCAAAGTTAACCTCTCTCATCGGAGGCAATCCGTCTGGTAATTGCTCCGGAAACACATCCTTTTTTTTAAGATTGGTTCAAGAATTCCATCCACTTCGGGTACTAATTGTATTTAACCCGAAACACTTGCTCGTACTCGCCTTCCTTGAGATTGTGCGAGAACGACGGTCCATCGATGTCGACAAACTGCATCCGGTCTGGTCTAACAACCTCTTCCGTCTGCCAGTTCACTTGGGGATTGTAGTTTTGAAACCACGGCTTCCCAAAGATGACATCGTGCGAATCCGGTAACTTCCATTCCACGAACTCCATCGCTGGAAAGAAGTACCCATCCATGCTCACTGGTGCTTCTACGTGTTTGACATCCGTTGCCGGTGTCAATGTTCCATCGAAGCGTTGAGCTTGAATTCGTCTTGCGAAAAGCACGTTAATAGCCAAACCTGGCGTGATCATGTTCGTGCTGGCACCCGTGTCCAACAAAATTCGGACATCTCTACCATTGATGCGACCCTTTTTAATGAAAATGTTGCTCTTTCTTTCGGACTTCACTGCATTAACCTTCAAGGTTTCCGTTGAACTTGTTGGTTGCGATCCATGCTGAACCAACGTTACTGGCTGCATCGCATGCAACTTAGCTTCCTGCTCTGGCGGCGATCCGCACACACCACAATCCAAATTCGGTAGCATCGCATGCAAATCCGAATCTTCTGCCTGCACCGGTGGCGTTTTATACACACCATGTAGTGGGGCTGCCGTAGCGTGCGTCAGAGGAAGACGTAGACTCACCGAGTCTGAGTACGAGTCCGTACGATCCCTATCTACGGACTCCTAGAGTCTAAAGCCTTAACGCCAAGGCAACCAGACGCTACGTGTCTTTTTCCAAACTGATTTTATTAATTGCCTTAAGTACGGCAAGGCCGTACGGTGCAAACATATACAACTC
>BSXT01000956.1:0-23502 GCA_030267785.1 Phytophthora fragariaefolia | reverse complement strand
TCTATAAAGAGAGGATCTGCCAACGAGTGGTTGGCAGAATCTCTGTCCTAATGCATGCTCCTTATTGGCAGATATCTGTTGCTTTCTGCCAATAGTAGTGCTTCCTACAATGAATGGTGGCCACACTGCATGTGGCCCACCTGAATGTATCCATTAGTGCGTGTTGCACTAATGTGGAGGTTGCCCGAATGTGTAGCCCCACTACAAGCTGAGCTCACTGACTTCCGCCTTGAACCCCGTGCCCTCCACCAAAGGATGGACGGCGGCGCGCGAGCGCTTTTACGGGTCACCGAGAGCAACGGCTTCTCGGCTAGAAGAGTTACGGCACCCCGGCTGACGGGCGTACCGGCTCGCTGGCTCAGCGAGACTTGTCCTTGCGCACTCGGCGAGATTGCCCTGCCCGGGCCGACTTCCTCTTGGCGCTACCTGTCAACACCCTACAAGCTATGCCTCTCGGGTGCTGACGGCAGACATAATCCAGCCCACGGAGGGACTTACCGGAGAGTGTACGCTTGGTTGGGACTTAGAAGATTCTGCACTGTTTAGATCTTATTTTCCTGAAGAGCCGCTAGGGCTCTTTCTACTGTCTCCTACATTCCAATACAAATATCAAGTATAACGAGGGCGGTTTTGGATCTCAAACCGCCCCCAAACTTCTCCTATGTAACTAACACCTCGTCGGTGGCTCGGCTGGAAGTACCGTATCCACTCTCAAACTGAGACATTTTTCCGCTCTGAATCTGAAACACCGGGCATGTATTCATCCAGTACCGTGACCGCTGGCAACTTGAACCAGACGACTGCTCGGAAATTGAAACAGGGACCGCTCTTGGCTACATCTGGCTAGGGTCACCCGTAATTGGAACCCTAATACACAGCGACCACAAAATAGGTGTGGCGCTACACAACAAATGAATCGAAGACGAATCATTTAAAAGTTGCACTGTAGCTTTGTCGGCAGCGCACTACTGTAGGGCTACCTCGACAACGATAGTCTATTCGTCTCCGACGCACAGTATTCATGTACGCAAGGTCCTCAAACAGCTAGCGGTCTGCGGAACGCTGCCTGTCATATCACCGTAGCCAGTCGCATTGAACGTACGTGCACACCCTCAAGGGTAATGACTTGCCGTCTCCAGCGTCATGCGCGCGCCCTGCGGCTTTTCCACCTCGGCCTCATACATTTTGAGCGCGAAGATGGCGCCGCGCTTGTCCTAGGCTGCGCTCTCGGCATTGGCCTCCTGCAGCTGCAGCGCGATCTTCTTCACGATGTCCAGATCGCGCTTCTCCAGCGACTCCAGCTGCTCGCGCAGCTTGCGGGCTGCGGGCCGGCGTGGGGTGGGGTGGGGTGGGGTGGAGGGGGGAGTGGAGCCGCTGCCTCGATCGCCGCAGGGATTTGAAGTGAGGGACGGGGCGCATCTGCCACTCTGCCACAGTTTGCGAGTCTGCCTGCGGTGCCGTTGCTGGCTGCTGCCTGTACCGAGCCCGCGCACGTGACATACAGCAGCACACCGAACGTCATCTCGGCCCACTGTGATCCGATGGCCTTGGCGGCCACGCTACACCATTCAATTCATGAAAATCGTAAGTAAAAACCTGTATCACAGCAAGAATAAACTACGTACGTCATTGCCAGACAGCAGGCGGATGACCACCTCTTCGGCGGATGACATGGGCTCGACGTTGCGCCTGGCGGGAGCTGCAGTCGGTGGCCAAGGACGCAGAGCTGCAGCTGCTGGTGGGTGACGGCACAGGGAGCGTCGTGGGTGACAACAGTGGAACCGAACCAATGGCCAGCGTCACCAACAGCACCGTCGGCATGGCCACGCGATACCGCCCACGATCAGCACCAGAACACTTACACCTCTCCTTTTGCTCTTCATACAGCGTGGCACTCGAAACAAAGTTTGCCATCATGTCATCCATGATACTGTCCATATCCATGTAAATGTCGGGGTCTGCATCATGCGGTAGAGTGAAACACGGCGGAATATGTTGACTGTGTTGTCCGCGAGGGATTGCTTCACATTGCAGTAAATCGATAAAATCGCGGTTACGATTTAAAAATGAGCATATGTCAATATTGTGCTGGGATAAGCAGGTGCGTTGAGTGGTTACCATGCTTCCACTTACACTGAAATCACGTTCAGTCTGACAAGATGACATCGGGACCAAGGTTAAGTTTTAACTGAACTGTATTATTAACACTCTTTTCAAGATGTATATCTACTGCTTTCTATCTACATACTGAATCCTAGTCTACCTCGAATGAATGGCTTGAGTGATCCCTAACCTTTTAACTATGGGTGAACCTTCAATCTGGAATATGACTACTCGATGGATCCCCCTTAGGAATATTATATCCAGGAGTCCTGGTGTGTCATACACTTCTGGTGTGTACCACACGAAGGAGAACAATCCCCGTTACATGTGGCATAAAGCGGTTGAGGTGCCTGCCAAGCAGGGCTGTGAGGTTAGCCGAGCGACAAGCACTGACCCGTTTGCCACAGCTCGGGCGGGTCACCCCCAGTATGCTTTTAGTAGCGCACTCGTTAATGCACCTTTCAAAAATCGTGCAAAAAAAAAAAGATTTCCGTAAAATACCAGCGAACCGGTTACGGCTCATTGAACCGAACCGTGACTAGAATGGACCGAACCGCTCATTCCAGAATTTGCGATCTTCCCCGCACTGCTCGCCCCCCCTCCCCTAACCACGTGCCAAGCTCATGGCGTCCCAGAAGAAGCGTAAGCATTCCTCCACGGTCAGCGACGAAGAATATAGCGACGGAGATGCTATCAGTAGCAATAGCAGTGATGTGGAGCCAACCCAGCCGTCGGCAGATCCGCCTGGTAAGGAAGCACGTTTCAGTTTTTGAATCTACGCTAAGGTACTGATTCGTTGTTGTTGAATGCCCCAGCTCGTCCACCCTTACCACTTGCAGTAGTACCAAGTATACTGAACAAGACGTTTGACTCATGGGGCGCATTTTTCAACTTTTGGGAGCAGTTTCAGCAGCGTAATCTCGTTGTCTATCGTACGAGGGATTGTCAGTCGACTAAGCTATACAACAGCAAAAGGAAGAATCACCGTGAGCGCCAAGTTCCCTCTGAATTTGGATATGCATTCCAGAAGTATGTGTGTACCCTCGGTTGCCAGCAGAAGTCGCGCTCCACAGGCAAACGGATCAAGCGAAGGGAACGATATCGAGACTGTAAGGCTATGTTTCGCGTAGCAGCGGTGCACTCTGGAGAATTGACAGAGCAAGGCAAACCTGAGTGGACGATAAAAGTAACGAAGGAGGTTGGTTTTCATATTTCACTCTTTTCCTTTTGCTTAAGCTAAATCTAGGCTGTAAAAATGTAGCATCGATGCCATAATCACGTTACGAATGATGCGATTTACACGGCCTTACGACAATGCAAAGATCTGGTGAGCGATGCTGTGCTCTCGATGCTGGATGCATTTGGCCAAACCAACACTGAGTCGAAACAGATTGCAAGCTACGGTGAAAGGTAAAAGGTGGCGTTTTGTTTTACTAATGGAGCTTTACGTGGTACTAAGCCTTCCTGTTTCCACTCAGCAGACACGGAACCTGATGAATGCTAGACTTGGTAATACAAGCACCGAAAGCAGGCTCAAGTCCGTTTTAGATGAATTTGCCTCGGATACTGGAAACAAGTGTGCCATCGTGCAAGGAGAGTGGGGACAGACAATTGGGATAATTTTGCAGACAAAAGCTCAGCGAGCTATTTTCGACCGCTGGGGTGACACGTTGGCAATGGATTGGACGCACAACTGCACCAACTTGGGTTTCTATGTCGGTACGCTCCAAATTGCTCATCTTTTGTAGATGCAGTTGCGAAACTTTTTTTTCTTCCCGATCAAGTTGCGCAACTTCATATACTTTTGCATGGTTAATACGAACTTAAGAAGAACTGAATCCACGTGCTGTTTTATCTGTACTACGTCTAGGAACTTTGGTTGCAACAGTTGCCAGTGGCCGAGGCGTTTCTGTGTTGGATTTCCTATTCCTGAACCAGCAGAAGGAAACTTTGCTAGCTGTGCTGAGTTGGTTTAAGGATCTGAATCCGTTGTGGATCCGCATTCAGAGTCTTGTCATTGATAAAACTTTACGGAATGGGCAACACTACGCGAGGCGCTCCCACAAGCTGCCGTACGTGTTATATTCATTTTTTGCGACTAACTTAATACTATTAACACTTTCTACAGACGTTGCTTTGTCAATTTCATGCTCAGCGCTACATCAAGCGCATCATCAGCGGAAAAATTTACTTCGTGTCGCCGTCATATCGCGACGAAATTGAACGATTGTTTGATGAGATGATGTATGTTCCCACAAAGGAGTAGTATCTAAATAGACTGGGTGTTTTTGAGCGACGTGTGAAGAAGATTTCCCCCGCTTTCGCAAAGTATTTTAAACGTAATTGGACGAGCTGCAGTAGTATGCGGACAAACTACGGCCGTCGGTGCTGTTTCTCGGCGGGTAACACCACCACAAATCGTGTGGAAGCAGGATGGAATCAGCTGAAGCAGTTGCTCCGCAAGAAAACGAGCATCGACCGGTGTGTACGTGTGATGCTGCAGCACCAGCTTATTGTACTACGAGACCTCCACAACTCAGTCTCCTTATTCGAGGTGTGCCCTCCTGTAACCGACCCACTGCCATCTGCTCTCGGAGAAATTGGCACTATTCTCGCCCCGTACACGACTCAACTAGTCAATGCACAATGGGAGCGGTATCAGTTGGTGGGGAAAGTCGGCCGTTGTGTCGGACTGCGAAAAATACAACGTTGTCCGAGCTGAGTTGATGCCGCTGGTTGATGCACCACAGCAACTCCCATCACAGAAGTTCTACGAGACCTTTGCTGATTTGCGCTCAACAGTCGAGGCGTTCAAAACGAAGTGGAACCTGGACCCCTACGACATACAGTTGGATGATGACACAGACGATGGCCTAGACATGCACGACTTTCAGCAAGCGCAAAGTATTGAAGTGTCAGAAGTTGCGTAACTTTACAAAAACGAAGGTGCCGTAGCAAGCCCTGGAGTTTCTACACAAGATGATACAATCGAGCCGCTGCCGGTGACGCACGAAGACACCGAGTTAGATTTACGCTGCTTGACTAATCCTTCGCAGGTGTCGCTACCAGTACTGGATCTGTGCAAAAAATCTCAAGAGGTTTTACTAAGCACCACCGACCCCGCTTCTAGTGCTGCTCAACGAACGATCTCAGACGATTCTGCCTCAGGACCTGGACCCGGTGGTATCACGCGTCTACATGTGTTGAAGTTACCAATTCCTTTGACAGCTAGAGCTAAATCTTCAACAAAAGGGAAGTGGTCGGTTGAGGAGACTACTAGCAACTGCCCTATTCAGTTGAGTGATTTTTACAAGTGGATGATTAATACCGCTGACTTAGACAAAGTGGGGCGATCGCTACGCAGTATCCAGTTTGCTACGACTCAACTTACGTGCTCATAAGATCACCTATCGTACTCAGAAGGCCAGGGACACCTGTGATCAACGATGCAAATGTTGTTATCCCGAAGAAACTAGTAGAGCGAGTAAACAGTGCGCTCATCAAATATGCCAGAGAGCGAGACAAAGCGAACTATTACGAGCTTGTGGGCTCCGATCCCGATGATGATGTTGCAGCAGCGTATGTGGTGTCGGAAATGGCCGGCTTCTCTGTGTAAGTATTTGCGAGCGCTAGACTACTGGATAAACTTCTAACAACAGCTTGCTGGAATGTTCATACTATCTCAGGAACTACGTGCGTCTGCTGTTGGACACTATTGCGTCATGAGTGTTGTCGATGAGTTCCGCAAAGACATTGCATGGATTGAGCGAGACTGGAGCAAATGCGGAGCCCTAGAGCATCCGTTCTTGGAGAAAGTGACAGCGTTACCTGGTGTACTTGCAAAAGAAGTTGTGCAACTTTACCGCAACTCGCCACTCTCAAGAGCTCTGGTCATGCCATCACGTCGAGCTGGGTGTTGCGAGGAAGCTACTTTTGGTGCGATAGTGGGAAGGCTAGCACGACACAAGATGCCGAACGAAGTAGTGATGGATGCAGCTCATTGTCATGTGTCAAACTACAATACAAGCTGCTACGTTATAGACACGGTCTCGGTTACAGACGAGAAGATCATCGTCCCCGATTTCCCGCTATCAAGCTGTAAATTTATGCTGGTGCCAGTCCACATGAAAGCGCTGAAACACTGGATGATTCAAATTGTGGAGATAAAGGTGAGTGAACATGACATATCCAACGACAAGATATGGGTCACGTTTTATGATCCACTTGGTATTGATGCCAATTTGGAGATATGCCAAGCAAAGTGGGTTTCTTTTACGCTACCACTGCTGCAGCAGTGGTATGATCGCGATATGGAGCGTGAAAAGGTGCGCAACATTCTGTCAAAAACGCGTCCGGGTGGTGCGCAGGAGCCTGAGGTGGAAGGCGGGAGCGAGACCGAAGCGTCTTTAAGCATATTTTCCGCTGTTATAGTGATGAATGTGCCGAGGCCTACCCAACTTGATGGCGTGAGTTGTGGGATTCTTTGCATGGCTCAAGCCTACAGCTATACAAATAGGACACGATCGCTAAAAACAAGCAGGACGATTTCAAGAAGCGACTTGAGTCATCTCAGACTGCGACTATTATGGACAATTCTGCACGACACCGTCTCTGATGAGCGTGAAGACGTAGACACGTGGTTGCAACTGGTAGAAATAAGGAAGCAGGTAAAGAAAATGCTCGGAGACAAGTAAAACTTCAATACATGTATGCATTCATTAAAATACTTACCGGAGCGTCATCAGCATGTCAGGTTTATACATTACGCTCGCTGATAGCAGCACTGAGCACAGTTGCAAAGGAAGCATCCACATTTTGGCGAAGCTCGCTATCTGATGTTGCTGTTTTCAAGGCTTCATGCATATCATCGGCGATTCGCACAGCAATGGCTTCGTGCAGCTCCATTAAAGCTTCATTGATTTTCTGTAACTTGTCGAGCAGCTTCTGAAGTTCTTCCAGCTCCGATATCCCGCTCCATAGCAGCGCCGAAGTAGTCGAGCTGTGCGTGCTCCGCCTGCCCTCTGAATCTCCAACGAGCATCGCCACCATCGCGCTCGTGTCGTCTAGATCCATATGTGCGCTTGGACGCTGAGAGGTCTTCTTGTCGAATGCGGTCCGATTCCGGTCTGGACCGGTCCGGACCGTCAGAGAGAGCAGCGTTAAATTACCTCACCCCCTGCCCCGCAGGTATTTTATCGGATTCGATAGCGGGGGGGGTGCTGAAGGTGCTAAAAGGTGCTAAAAGGTGCTAAAAGGTGCTAAAAGGTGCTAAAAGGTGCTAAAAAGTGCCACTAGTGAAGGTGCGTTAAGGAGAGCCCTTTTAGTAGAAGGTTGTGGATTTTTCGTAGGCTCTTTATTTATAGGCTCCCATTCCTTATTCACACTCAACACTGAGCACAGAAAACCCTCTCATAAAGCGCACCTCTAAGTTAGAATGGCCTTTCATATCCGATTGTACTATAATTATGGAATAATTGAATAGTGGAAAAATGTATCCTGTATAAATGATTTCCTTTTGAATCACTTGGCTAGATTGTTGGGGTTCGATATGGCCGTGCTCAAGAAGATCTTAGGTAATGATTTTCATCACTTCTGATTGGTTAATTTCATATTAATCTGGTCTGGATATCCAAACGACCATCACTCGTGAATATCATTTTAAACTTGAGTCTACTATGCATTTTCTGGATACTTATTTACCGCTACCGAGATACTTTCTGATCGTGGTGGCTTTGGTGTTTCAGCGTGTCACAAGTCGTGCTCTCCACTCAGAGTTGTGACAACTCTTGAGTCGAGAGCGCCCGTATCACCGGTTGATTGCCTCGCGAACTTAACGACGCTGTAGCTGCTGAAACCATCTACTGTCAAGTCGCCGTCGATCGTTGTGAGCTAGGCATGATGCAGTTTTCTATGTTCCGGATTCACGTTTCAGGTCGCAGAATTCAGCGAGTTCCCTGGGAAGCTGCGCTGTAGATGCAGTTGCAGTTCTTGTAGCTTGGATATCGCACGGATGTTCACTAAGAAGACATATCCACCAGTTGGGGGACATCTTACTTGCCTCGATACATACATGTAACCCCAAGTAGGTCCCAGGCGAGCTAGTGAAGGGGTTGCCTTGTTGCATGGTTCCATTGCTTAACTACAATATGTCAAGGGTCAGTCGCTCGTAAGCCTTACGATTTGATACTCACTGGCGAACAGGGACCGGCGGGGTATCGTGAACAAGCGAATTGGCTGGTGTCCACGAAAGCAAAGACCACGAGTGTTATATTACATGTAAATAAACACACGTGGTCTTGAGTTATTGCCCACGCCGGAGCTACGCTTGCCGATTTCCCCCTGAGGGACGCTATTTCTTGGCCTAATAAAAAATCGCTCTCACCAGTCGAATATCCTGCTAATAATATCCAATCAGCCCACCAGAAGCCTGGATTTTCCGCTGGAAACTGCCAACGAGATGACCGCAGGACTGCCTTTGAAAAGGCTTGGCCCGCGCTTGAGCCCGCTCTATGATGAAGGACATTGGCAAGTCATCGTGTTCATTCTCTACGCCCCATGTCCCAATTGCAACAATTGTGTGAACGGTCCATCGACCAGCTCCGGCGAGACCTGTCGTCCACAATGCAATTCATTCTTGCATTTATCATCTCCAAGTGAGACCTCACACTACACGTCGCCCGCCACAGGATTCATCCCTTACATCTCACCAACATGACCATCACGCCGCGCGTCCAGAGTCAGTACTTTCAGAAAGACCAGGAGCTCATTCGCTTGGCGCCCAACCAGGACCAGGCCCGCTCCTTGCCCACGAAGCGTGCCGGCACGCCTTGGACCCTTGAGGAGCATGAACTGTTCTTGGAGGCCCTCGAGTGCTATCCGTCAGGGCCCTGGAAAACAATTGCTGCGCATATCGGAACCCGAACGACCCGTCAAACCATGACGCATGCGCAAAAGTACCGCGAGAAGATTGCGCGGAGGCGGAAAGCGGAAGCTGCTGCAAGTCCTACACACAAAACAGAAAGCGAAGTCATTGTTAGAAGTGACCACCCTCGCCCCACGTATCAAGCATCACTAGCGTACGCACCGTCGATGGATGCCCAGAGTCTAATGCCCACCAACGCGACCCAGACTGTACATCCCGAAGCAGAGTATATGGACAGTCACGGGCAATTTGTTACACAAGAAGGAGAGCTAGAGCTGGACGACAGCGTCATCGCACTTCTGGAAACGTTTGAGCCGCTTGAAATGATGTCCGCACTTAGCCCGTGAGATCCGTGAGCGTGTCTGTTGTCCCAAAACCCTGTGAGTAACAGCCAGATTGGCTTAGTCAAGTGTTTAAAGTCCGTTGCAGCAAATGCATACATCACAGGCACGTACAAATGAGATGCGTCCTCCAAATAATGAAGAATTATGGGGTATAGCTGCATCTTCCATGTGGTGGCAAGATCTTTTGCTTTTCCTTTGCAAAACAGCGCTCACGCCGCCGGCTGAGCTCTTTTCAAATAGCAACATCAAATTTTCGTGCAGCCCAGCAAATGCAGATTAAAAGTTCTTACCGTGTTCAGCCTTGATCGAAATGGAATTCACAGCGAAGCGTAGTTTTGCGTGATTTGATCAATTCGGAGAAAAGCTTCTTGGAAGAATGCGCGATCGACACCAAAGCGTTCATACTGGTGCAAGTATGCACCGTGGGAGAACATATCGTAAGCCTTGTCCATCGTGATTGCCAGATTTTGCATCATCGCCTTTGAATTGCTGTAGTTGGATGTCAGATCATGGATCGAACTGCATAAAATCATAGGTGGTTGTACCTGATCAGAATCCCCGTTTTGTCGTAGGAATTGAAGTTCAAGGTGGATGAATAGCATCGAAATGGGTCCATAAGCCAGGGAGAGTACATCCGTGAGTCCCGAAATGCAGCGTCATCAGCCTGCTGCGAGTCTTTTCCCCGTAAAATGAGCAAACTACCAATTGAGCGATTTAGCATCCTTCCTTGTTCAGCGGACAACGAAATATCCCAGTCGACGCCTTCCTCGAAAGCTGCGTTAGTAATTTGCATCTGGCCAAAACAATACCAAGTACACTGTTAAATATCTGCATCGTCTAACAGGGCCACTGATACATGCTACAAACTTGATGCAAATGCTTCACGATTCCTGTCCAAGTATGTGTGCTAAATTTTTTCGATCGATGGGGCATCAACGGAATCATCTTGATATCAAGCAGCTTAAACCCCTGTAGAAACATGAGCCAAACGCACCATATAATGCCATGTAAGTTTGACACGGCGAGCAGCAATGACAACAAGCAACCTACTAGTAGTACTAGTACAATAACAAATCGTACCGCATGCTGGCATAAGTGATGGCCAATTTCACCAACGAGGTCAACCGCGTTGGCGGATCGGCTTGCAGAATTAGACCCCACTGGCAGAAACGAAGAAGCAAGATGCGCTGCAAGAACATCGTTCATAGCGTCAAACGAAGGGTGCTGAATACCCATCAACTTTTGGCAAATGAGGCTTGCAGCGTCATTCTGCAGCATGAATATGCCGTGCGCGACGTCGGCGAGACTCGCCATTGTGAGCATCGCGTTGTAATTTTGGACAATGACCTCTCCGGATTGGTAAGGCCACACAACAGCATTCAGCAAAGACGTTGATGGGTAGAAGTCCGCCAACTTCTCAGAGAGGAACGACCCCAGCCCAGATCCTGTGCCTCCTGCTGCGCTTTGAAGCGTAAGAACTCCTTTCAGCAAGTCACAACGCTCAACTTCCTTGTTTGAGTGGACAGTATGCTGTAGTTAGCCACTCTGCTAACTGCAAGAGTGTTCTCCAGCGCGACTAACGTACCGACTGCAACAAGTCCAGCAGCTCGCTCTCCGCCTGCGTGCCCTGCGTCTTGTATCCGCTGGCCCAGTTGTTGCCCGAGCCGCTCTGTCTTGTGAACGCACTCCTGGGTCCGTACTCCCATGCTGCGCCCGCGCCGCCCGTCGTGTAGCACTGCTGGATGACCTTCGGCTCCATGTCCACGAGCACCGCGCGCGCCCTCCGCCTGCTGGGCGAGCGGACCAGTGACCGGTCGTCGCAGAAGGCATCGGCCGAGTGGAAGAAGGCCGATTCGCCCTCGCGCGGGTCCTGCTCCGCCGCCAGCTTGTCGAACAGCGCGCGCCCCAGTTGATTCCCGCACTGCCCGACCTGCAGCGTCAGCATCTTGTTGCAGAATGGTGCAACAAAATCGTGGCGAGCTTGATTCTCCTCGCTAAGTGCGATTCGACTAAAAATCCACAGTGCTTGGTGTGCGCCACACCACACGAGCCGAGAGGGTGGTCGGAGAGGAGGGAGGGAACGAACGAGTCGTCGTCGCGCAGCGGAGCAGAAGCCATGTACAACGGCATCGGGCTGCGCACGGTGCGAGGCTCCGGCACCAATGGCTACGTGCAGCGCAACCTCAGCTACGTGAACGCGTCGCGCACGCGGCAGACGCTGGCGCGCAACCAGCGCGGGGGCTCGTCGGGAGACTTCGGTGCGCACCGCGGCGGCAAGAGCCGGCCGCCGCCCAACGCGGACATCCTGCTGCACGAGCAGAAGCGCAAGGTGGAGCTGCAGCTGCTGGAGATGTCGCTGGAGATGGAGGACCGCGGCTGCGACCCAGAAGAGATCCAGGACAAGGTCAAGCGGGAGCGCGAGCGGCTTCTGGCGCGGCTGAACGAGGCAGGCGAGCGGGGGCGGGACAAGGCCAAGGACGTCGAGAGCTCGCATGCGCGCCAGAAGAGGAAGGAGGAGGAGAACAAGCGGATTAAGGACGCGTTCGGCATCGCCACGGACTACGTGGCAGGCGAGAGCTTCGACCCGGAGATGCAGGAGCGACGGCGCCAGGAGAGGAAGGAGAAGAGGGAGCAGGAGTGGAAGGAAAGGGAGGAGGCTCGGCAGCAGCGGTTGAAGGAGAGAGACGAGCGGGAGGAAAAGATGCGGGCAAGGCGCGAGCGCTTTCGCTCTCCACACTCCCGATCGAGGTCGCGCGCCCGTCGATCGAGCTCACCGGCTGAGCATCGCAGCCGTGACCGACGCAGTCGTGGACGTGATGAGCTCAAGACGCGTCGTGATTCGAAGTCCCGCTCGCGCTCACCAATGGCTACACGGCGCTCGCGCCGGTCATCAACCGTGGAGAGAAAGCGACGCTCGGTTTCTTCGTCCAGTTTAGGGTCGTCGCGCAGCAGAAGCTCTGGTGTCTCTGGCGCTTCACGTTCTCGCTCACGAAGCAGGAAGACGCACAAGGGCAAGCGTACCGTGAAAACCTCGGCGAAAATGATGGGAGCAAAACGCTCTCACTCGCGTTCTTCCAGCAGATCGGCGTCGAGCTCGGAGTCGAGCTCTGGATCAGACTCCGACCGCAGCCGCAGCCCAAGTCGCCGTCATAAGGGATCTCGTGGTAAGAAGACTGAAGGAAAGGTGAAGAAGGAGAAATTTTCCGTCAGTGTGTCGCCTGCGCGTTCTGCTGTTCTCAAGGGAGAGCACAAGGTGTTGAATTTGTCGGGCCGCTCGGCATCAGTGAGTGCAGTAGCTAACGACGACTCGTCGCGTCACGAACAGAGTAGTAAGAAGGAGGTCAAAGACTCGAACGCTTCGGTGAAAAAGGAGCAGGACACCGCCATTGATACCAAGTTGAAGACTAAAGAAGAGAAAATGAAGCAGGAGCCGACCCCCAAATCGAAAGCTGAGAAGCAGGACAGCCTCCCAGTAGCTCTGCCTATTCAAGTGCGGACACAAGAGAAGCAAGTTCCGCGCTCTCCTCGCCGCTCGCGCTCCCCTGCAGCAGAGTCACGGGCGCAGTCTCGTAAGCGCAAGTTGCGCAGTGCGTCTCCGGGGAGCCAACGTCGTGGTAGGAGCCCGAGCGGCGTCGCGTCTTCGAGAGCCTCTCGCAGTCCGCCTCATCGGCGCATGCGCTCTCGCTCTCGGTCGGTATCCTCTCGGAGTTCCCGCTCACGTTCGCGGTCGGCGTCGTCGACTTCGTCACGCTCGCGCTCCCGTTCGGACTCGAGGCACCGTCGCCGCAGCAGCCCGAGGAGACGTCGCCGTAGCCCGCGCCGCAGCCGCAGCCGCAGTCGCCGTCGCGACCGCAGCAGTGCAAGACGTCGTCGCCGCTAAGATGCGCACAGCTGTGGACCATCCACCTCGCGGCTGGAGGACACGAACATGACCAGCAATAGCCCCAGGTAGCAGCAGAGCAACAACGAACAGCAAAGTGCGCAGCGGACAGCAGCTGGTGCGGTAGCGGAGTAATCAAAGTCCGTTTTCTATACTTGCATTTCGTATTGCGCTGGGTGCCAGCGTTTCTTATCGCTCGACCCAGTGCGAGAACCGTGTGCACCATGGCGGCGTCCAGTGCCTCCACCGCAGCCGCAGCCTCCCAGGCGAGCACCAGCATCAGCATCGCAGACGACGGTCGCGCGTTTCTGGCCGAAGCCGGCGGCAGCTCCAGCTCTGGCGCAGTCCCGTCGGCCTCAGCCACTGCGTCCGGCGGCTGCTTGCGCGCGATGGCGCGGCGCTTCCCGCGCGTCCGCCGCTGCCTCGCGCGCGTTTCCCTGGGGCTGCCCACGAGCAGAGCGGCCGGTGGCTTGATGGTGATCGGGGCGCTGCTCATGGTGGGGATCGTGGGCACCTTCGCTCTGCACCAGATGATGAGCCCGGAGATCGAGGCGCTCACTCAGCAGCGCGAGAGACTCAAGGACGAGGTGATGGTGCTCCGACTGCAGGTGGGGGGGGGGGGCTGGCTAGCTGCTGAGGATGAGTTGTGTGTGTGTGTGTGTGACTGACACTCGATCGTTGCTGCTGTTGCTGCTACCATAGGTGGAGAACATGACGCGTGTCGCCGAAAGTCGCCTCGAGACCGTCCACCTGCTGGAGACGGAGCTTGAGCGGCAGCACGTTCAGGCAGCAGTGGCAGCAGCCACGGCTACAACGGGCACAAATCAAGAGACAGCCCCCAACGTGACCAACCAAGAGCTGAAGAGCGGCGAGCTTCGACCAACTGTGGTGCTGCCCACGATCTTCTACACGCTGTTGCTAGGCTCCGCTCTGCTGGCGTCAGTGCTCTATCGCATCTTCCTCATCATTCGTGGCGAAGTCGTTGCGCAGCAAAAACTAGGCAAGAAGCAGTACGTGGGCGCTAGTAACACTGGCGGGCTGATGTTGCCGTCGCTCTCAGAGTCGGCTATGGACAACAGGCGAAGTGGAAGAGGAACGCCACCAATGTCCCCGACCCGACGCCCCATTGTTGACGACTCAATGTCTAGTGTTGGACGGACTGCAACGTTGGGAGGCGCCAACTCATCACTCAGCCCAAAATCGACTGGCGAGCCTTCGCCGCAGTGCTACAAGCGCGCACCAGGATCCTCGCCCACCATTGTCTAGGGAAGCCGGTTAGCTGCAGAATAACCCATCAAAACCTCGACCTTGATATTATACAAAATAGGAAATCCTCAAGGAAGTTAGGGACTGGCGAAGGGGTAGAAACCAACGTCGGCTCACAATCTAGAAGCCGAAAGACGGCTGTAATGGACGCAGTTGGCCGAAGTCAACCATTCTTTGTGTCTCGGCACCACGAGTACCCACCAGCTACGCTCGAGGAACTGCTGAGGGCATCGGTCAAGCGTGATGACGCTGCGAAGACTTCCGATGCGGATTCGAAGGAGAGTGCTCCAGCCGCCGCTAGCGACGACAGCGATAGTGATTATCGCGATGTAGAAAGTGACGGGGATTTCGACGACAGCGAACCTGAAGTGGATGAGTGGCGACTCCACACTGCAGAGCCCCGTGAGGGTCTGTATCTGCACGAAATGCGGCGTCAGCGTGGTCGCATGGGCGAGAAGGAGGCCCAGTGGGTGCGTGGGTATATTAAAGCCCAACGCGCGTGGAAGGCTCGGACAGGATGCAGCATCGACGAGTTTCACATACCAGGGAGCATTACTCGCCGTATGAAGAATGGTCGCTGGCTAAAGAAGGCAAATGAACCACTGGTGCAAGATGAGGAGGAGGATGTGACGCTATTCGCAGGGATCACGCGTCTCGAGACAATACTTTTGTTGGCTGCGATCGTGTTCGTAAGTCTGTCGCTGGGTGTTCAGCTCTATGCATCCATCTCAAACGCGCCCGCATAATAGCATTGCTCTTTACGCAATAAAACAATCCCGACGAGGATTTCTCACATGCCGCCACTCAGAGTTTACTGGTGGCGTTACTTCCGAGAACAAATGTTTGTCATTCGAGTACAGTCCTCAAAATGGTTGAAGTAGTGAGTACTTGGGTTAGGTGAGCTGAATCTGTGAGTACACTATTACACTGCGCGACAAAAGGTTTGTGACAGTGACGTTTTGCGTGATATCTCGGCTTCTAGAGCGAAGTATAGGTTACTATTTAGATATGTACCTCCAATCACACAGAGGCTGCCATACAACTAACTAGAAATCGGTCCGCGACAAAACTTTGGGACAAAAGATGACTTGGGTTTTGTATTGGGTGGAGTGGCTATCCTTTGGGAACTGGCCTTATTGTCCTATCTTCACTATGGGCGCGGACCTCCCATCTCTGACGGGGGTTCGCGAGATAGCGCGGCGCCTCGAGCGCTCTACCAACGGCGTTAGCTACGCCCTACGCGCTTCAGAGAAAGCTAAAAAGAAGGGCGGACGCCCGCGCAGCCTCACGGACCGCCAACTTCGCCAAGTTGTCCGCGCCGCTTCCACGGGGGACTACTCCGCTGCCGAATTGAAGGCAACTTACGGGCTGTCATGCACGGTGCGTACGGTCCAAAGACTTTTGTCTCGGGTTGACTACTTAGTCTACTCTAAAATGGATCGTACTCTACCTCTGACTAAGGAGCACATGCTCGCCCGCCTGGAGTTTGCCGAGCGGCTCTCGACGGCGGCTCAAAAAGCGGTCGTGTGGCCCATGATCATCTTTTCAGATGAGAAAAAATTTAACTTGGACGGACCGGACGGCTACAAGCACTATTGGCGGGACCTTCGGCGGCCGCATCGCCGTTACAAGTCACGCCAGAATGGGGGAGGGTCGCTGATGGTGTGTGGGGGGGCATGTGGAACTAAGGGCAAGTCGGAGTTGGTGGTGCTGGAGGGGCGCCAGAACTCTGGCCACTACATTTACACTGTGTCGGAGCATCTGCTCCCGTTTGCACACAAGCACTACGGTACAGACTTTGTGTTTATGCCTCGATTCACTCATCTAATGAAACAAGAATGTTTTTTTTTTCAGGAGATCGGGGTGCAGCTTCTGGACTGGCCAATGCGCTCCCCAGATCTCAACCCGATTAAAAATGTGTGGACTATTCTGGCTAGGAAAGTCTACACCCACGGCAAGCAGTACAACTCCGTGTCAGAGCTTACCACCGCCGTCATGCAAGCTTGGGATTCGCTCACGATAAAAGAGCTCCAAGATCTTTTTGACACCATGCCTGCTCGTTGTTTCGAAGTCGCCCGTAAGTGTAGCGACTTTCAGGAATGCTTGGAGAATAGAGACCGCTTGGGTAGTTGGTGGTGAAAATGAAAGTGCCATTGATGGTTAGCTCTGTCGTTCTAACTCCTCCTGCTCCCTGTGGAGCCTGTCAGCTCTCGAACTACGTCACTAGCCTTGTAGAATCGACGCGAGAAGCTCCTCTGCCGTTGAGCTCTCACGTCGATCCGTGAGTCATACAGTCGGGGCCCCGAGCTTTGTTCGCTCGTCTCGCCACCACTTCAAGTGTCGAGTTGAAGTTGGTGACGAGTGCCCATACGTCACCGCCGACCACCACCGGCTCTTGTTGTTGTCTTCGAACCTCGTGGGTTGAACGTGCCCAGGCGAGTTCGGCGAAGCGGGCTGGCTTGTGCTTTGCCAGTCGCAACAGCCTCCCTCAAAGCCTAAGCCAGTCGCACCACGCGAAGTTGCTCCCGCAGTCGCTCGAAAACCACACGTTGCAGTGGCTTAGTGAGGATGTCGGCGAGCTGTTGTTCAGTGGGACAGTAGAAGACGATCACGTCACCACGCGCGATCACGTCACGTATGTAGTGGTACCGCACGTTGATGTGTTTGCTGCGAGCGCTCGTCATCTGATTCTCCATCGACTTGATCGCGGACTGATTGTCGACTTGCAGGTTCACCGATCTGGCCGACGTCCAAAGACCAATCTCAACGAGAAGTTGCTTCACCCACGCCACATCCTTCACAGCCACGGCCGCCGCCACATACTCCGCTTCCATCGTGGAGAGAGTGACGGATGTCTGTTTCTTCGATGCCCACGCGATTGCCGTGCCGTTCAGCACCAGCACGGCACCCGAGACGGACTTGGCATCCGATGTGTCGCCAGACCAGTCGGCGTCGGAGAAGATCGTCGCATTCCACTTGCAACTGATGCCTGGACCATGTTTGAAGTAGAGTCCAGTCGATGCTGTGCCGCGAAGGTAGCGCAATATGCGCTTCACGCCGCGCCAGTGGCCTTCACAGGGACGAGCGACGAATCGTGCGAGGTAGTTCACCGCGGCCGTAATGTCCGGCCTCGTACAATTTGAAATCCACTGTAGTGAACCATTTGCTCGCCGCATCAGGCTGGTCTGCTCCATGGCCGCGTCATCGTCGAACACCCTGGATTCCATCGGCGTGCTGACGGGTCTGCATGTAGCCATCTCCATATCGATCAGCAGCTCCTCGATCGTGCCACGCTGGTGTAGAATGAATCCGTCTTCAGTGTGCTCGATGCTGATCCCCAATACCTTTGCTGGATCTCCCAAGTCCTTGATGTCGAACCGCTTTCCCAGCATGACCCAGTCACTATCGGCGTCGCTCTCGGCAAAGTCAATGACATCGTCCACATACAAACCGAGGACAGTCAGCGCTCCATTGCGAAGGCGGGTATAGAGACAGGGATCCAACTTGCTCCGCACAAATCCGAGTGAGAGCAAGAACGCGTTGATCTCGTTGTTCCGCAGGAGTCCGCTCTGCTTGAGCCCGTAGAGACCCTTCTTCAGCAGCCAGGCTAAGCCAGGCGGGAATGTGGTTCCCTTTGGAGGTCTCATCCAGATTGGGCGATCAAGGCTTGCCTTCACATATGCGTTGGGGACATCTCCTTGCCGGAGACGGCGCTTCCACTGCACCGCCAGATCCGCAAGCTAGTAATCTTCAAGACGGGGGAGTGTGTCTCTCAAAGTCCACTCCATAGCGTTGCGAAAATCCACGTGCGACCAACCGTGCCTTGAATCGCTCGAGTTCTCCACGTGAGTTGAACTTGATCTTGAACACCCACTTGGAGGAGACCACGTTTGTACCAGCGGGAGCCTTCGCGACCTCCCAGGTCCCGTTTGCTTGCAGGTCCTGCAGCTCCTTCTCGATGGCGGCCTTCCACTATGGCCACTCAGGCGTCTGTTGAGCTTCATCCATGTTACGCGGAGTCACCATCGCTGTCATTGCTTCCGATAGGACAAGCGTTGCCGAGCCCGCGACTTCATCGACAAGCTCTTGGGCCAGCTGAAATTCACTGCGCAGTCTCGGTTTCTTGCGGGACCCAAACACTCGGCGGAGCGTGCCAGCACTGATCGGGAGCCCAGCGTACTCGTCTTCGCCACTGCGGCTCGAGTCCGTGCTGCTCCCGCTTGGGGCAGGGCTGCTCGCCTGCCAGAGTCGCTTCTTGGGCGCGACCACGCGGACGCACCGCTTGGTCCTGTCCTCGTTCACTTGAGGCTCAGGAGTGTCATTAGCCGTCTCAGATCAGGCTTCAGGTTCAGCGCGTGGCGAGCGATTCTCGCCGTGTAACTCGTTCAGGACTTCAGTCGTCTCCTTTTCGTGAACGTCGAGTCAGTCAATGTTTTGTACGTCCGCACTCGTCACGATCCGCTTTGTCCGAGGTAGGAACAGCCGGTATCCTTTCTGCATTTCGCTGATGCCGATGACGACTGCCTTCTCAGCACGGCGCTTCACGGATGCAGCTTTCTTGTGTGCGACGTGTACCGCGCAGGTGGAGCCAAACCTCAGGATGTGTGCGATCTTCGGCTCCTTGCCGGTGAGCACGTGCAGCGGAGCACGGGGTCGGCGTTGGCCCGAGTAGGAACACGATTGCGAATGTACGAGGTGTACTTGACTGCATCGTCCCAGTAGCGCTCAGGCAGGCCGGATGCCCACAGCATAGCCCTTCCCGAGTTCATGAGCGTCCTGTGCATGCGCTCCGCGTTGCCATTCGAGGCAGATGAGTCCGGGAGGGAGGACTGCTGTTTGATCCCATGACGCTTGAAGTAGGCTGCAAACTCATGCCCGAAGAACTCACCACCCCCATCAGACCGCACGACCTTCATCTGAACACCGTGTTGACGCTCGAATTCCGGCAAGAACTCCATATGTCGCTCCGAGGCCTCGTCTTTGGTTTGTAGCAGGTATACCCGGCTATAGCTTGGGCCGTAGTCGACGATAGTGAGCATATGCTTGTTGCCGTTTCGGTCTGCAGGGCGGATGTCGGTCTTGAGGTCCACGCCCAGCACTGCCCCGACTTCATCCGTTGGTGCAGAGTCCGACGTGTCAGCAGTGGGCTGCTTGGACTTGGTCTGCTTCGCCTCCGCGCACGAGAGACAAAACCGCAGCTTCTTCGAGACGACCTCCATATCTTCGGTCAGGCCTTTCGAGTACATCCGCAGCAGGGCCTGGAAGTTCAAGTGGCCCAACCTGTCGTGCCATTGCTGTAACGTTGCCTTGGGGACCTGTACGAACATCGCCGCGCCGTCAGTGCCGGCATCCATGGTTTCTCCAGTCAAAACCCACAGCTTGCCTTGTTTTTCAGTGGCAGCGATCACATCACCTCGTGGGTTCTTCAAGCTGCACTCTGCCTTGCCGAACACCGTGATGACCCCGTGTTCACTGAGCTCTGTCACCGAAAGGAGGTTGCGGTCCAGGCCAGGAACGTGGTGCACCTCGTGAAGTAGCACTGGACGGACGACGCTACCGTTTTGAACGCGGAGAATGCAACTCCCTTTTACGCTTGCGTGTAGCAGCCCTCCATTGGCCACCTTGACAACCAGTTTGGACGGGGAAGTTCCGGATAAGATGGTGGCATCGGAGCACATGTGGTGCGAAGCACCAGAGTCAACCAACCACGTCGAGCTGACCCCATCCAGACCGTTCGTCGCGCCGGAAGCCATCCACAGCTTCGACGCATCTTCTTCATCGGAGTCAGATTCCGCGAGCCCTGATTGTTGCTGGGCTTGGCGAGCTGAGGCCTCCCCCGTGCACTTCTTGGGGTGCGGACACTGAGCCTGCCTGTGGCCGGTTTGGCCGCATTTCCAGCAGGTGATCGGCTTCTCTGCTGTATTTGCGTTGCCGTTATCATGCTGGTGACATTGGCGCTGTTGGCTGTTGCTCCTCTGTTGCTGTTGCTGTTGCTGGCTGCCTCCTTGCTGACCTCCTCCCTTTTGGCTGCCTCCGTGCGGGCGAGCGCCATGCTTCTTGCCATTCACGTTCCCGTGTTGGCCTTGCTGTTGTGCGTTACCAGCACCGCCTCCTCGTCCACCGGCCTTGGCTAGGCCGACGCGACGTCCGTCGCCCTGAGAACGAATCAGGAAGTCGACGACCTTATCGAAGGAACTCGACAAGGTCGTCGACTTCCTGATTCGTGATTGAAGATTGGAGGCGGCTATCATCTGCGATCAACAGATACACCTTGACGAGACGCGCCCAGAGAAACACCAGCGTCGTCCTTATCAAGTTGCACATGTCTGGAAAATGAGCTTGTCTTGCGCACTGTTGCGCGACCATACAGTCCATTTAGATGCAAATGCCATCAGCAACTGCACAGACGTATAGTAGTTATCTGAGTAGATGATGCGGCGTGTTGAGTACAGCGGACGCACTACTTCACGAACGTACTTCCTAATTGAAGTAGACTCTTCACTCAAGACCTGAGCCTCTGCGGGAGTCGTAACACCACGCAGTCGATCCGTGATACTGCTCACACAACGTAGTCGGAAATTTAGGGAGATCCAGGATGTTGCACAGTACAGCATGTAAATGCGAAAATGATATTTACCTGTTGGTTTTATAGGGTTGTAAACGATAAGTGGTTTGCCAAACTTGGAGCGACACGCCACACTCACTTCATCGAGTGCAACATCACGTCCAACTTCCACATATTTTGATCCTGTCGTCTTCAAGAGGTTTAGGAGCGGCCGAATTCTAGCAGCCTGATCAGTATTTTCTCCGTTGGCTTCAAGATTTCGAAAGCTAAATGCATACCGCAATTCATTAAAGTGTCGCAGCGTCATCTCATTGTTTAGCCCCACCGTATCCCCCCCCCAGATAGTGTCCTCAACTTGTTCGCCCCAATAGTTCTAGTACTCTCCTTTATCTATCAAGCCATATAAGGTAAGATGCCTAGAAATGTCATGATCTCTTCTAGCGAGAATGGTTTCGCCAATGCAATCGGCTGCTGCTGCGCATAAGCATTCATTTCTCTAACCACTAGCTGCCAATGACACTGGGGTTTAAGCGAAAAATAAGGATGTTGCGGAATGCTGAAATATGTGTTTAAATTCAGGACGGAGCGCTTCCGTCGGGATGTCGATACAGATCGACAGAAGCTGCACATTCTAAATTGTGCTCAAAGCGCAAATTTCTAATCAGTTAGACCTCTGCTACCGTGGCCGGAAGCTCGACAGGAGGTTCAAAAGGCTCCACGTACTCTTCAAGTCTCTCTGTATCCTCGTCAATGCTGACGTCATCCCCGGCATCAACGGCGCATAGCCCCCCCCCACACATCCACGACCTGTAGTGCTTCCGTGAATCGAGCGGTAGTTAGCGTTCCCACGATGGCTGTACTTAGATTGAGAGTCTCCATGTGGCTCTGAAATCGTGAATCGAGCCAATTTATCTGAAAAAGGTTTTTTTTTCAACACGCGGCATACCACCCCACGATATACGGGTTTCCTACACCAGCGTACTTCTTCTTTTGAGTACTAAAACCCTCCTTCGTTGGTGCAAATGCAACGAGCGTGTCGACGTACATGAAGAGGACTGACGGTAGTTGACGATGGTGTGGTGGAGCGGTATCGGAAATTTCGCCTTCGATCTAGACCCATCAACCTGGGACGAGAGATGTATTACCGCGGAGTAGTGCCCGAGTCACTAAAGTGATGTCCCAGTGGCGACAGCCCGGTCCCCGGCGGTTTTGATGCAGATCGACGATATCGATCTTGACGGGGATGACGTCGATCTGAAAAGATAAGTGTCAGATCTCAATCCCACTGATGACGCAAACAAGGGATAAGGGGTCAGTGAGGCCTGGAGAGCCAGTAGTGGTGCAATAGGACGCGTGGCGCAAGGAATTGTATAGGAACATGCTAACACACTAACAGAGTTGAATTTTCCTTCTACATCACAAGTGGTCTTCGCCTTCACGCTACCGGGTACGGGATATACATTGGCCCGCCCGACGCTTCGTCAAGACACCGAACACCCCAAGATCGATGTGAACCCAGACGTCAAGATTGCTTGGTCGGGCGTCTGTCAACCCTCGTTTCAACCCACGGCTAGAGGAAGCGGCAAGCAAGGAAAGGAATACACCCCCCCAAGGCAACCCCAGGCCAAGATCGACATCGGCCAGCGAGTTTAGATCAAGGAACCCAAGTTCGACAACTCGACCATACATTGGCGCAGCGAGTAGAAATATCCCCGCTGCTGCCTGACTTCCCACTGCCCACCAGGTAGTCCAAGGTTCTAAACCAAGCGCGTCTTCTGAGATCACCCGAAGAGCGATCCAGCCCACCGATGGGTACACAAGGTGAGGACCAACACTTTCACGGAAGATCGGAGTACCCCCTCCGTTAGTCGGCAGTTCGGGAGCCGTGTGCAAGAGGACCCCGCGACATTGAAATTTCGCGTAACCACTTCGCCACAATGGCATGATTGGCGGCGTCTGGAGCCATTTGCAGGCTGTGGTGTAGTGGTGACAGCAGAATTCGACGGCGTCACAGAAGCCAATGGTTCTGATGTATCCGCCTTGAGGTTGCCATCTATGTCAACCGCGGGATTAGTTTCAGCTCGTGAACCATCGGCTAGTACCGACAACGCCGAGGGTATGCTCTGGTGGTGGTTTGACAGATCCGCTTGAGCGTTGCTTGAGTAGCAGTAGCGGGATCATTTGTTCTATTCTATGCGCCCATGGGTACGCTGTCTACGGGCCGCGCCGGGGTCGGCTGGGCTCCACCGCCTCGTGTCAGCCGTTGCGGACGCAGGGGTTGGCGAAACGAGTGCGTGACGACGGACAGAAGGAGGGGTCAGTCCGCGGTCTGCGTGGGCGGCCAGACAAAGCGGGCGAGCGGTCCGACCGATGGCACGCGTGCGCGAGACCGGTGCGGTGGCGGGCCAGCGCGAATGGGTGG